>VMDO01011196.1:0-68020 GCA_007922755.1 Pedetes capensis
CTGGGTTGGAAGCCATCAGAGATGGGATTCATTGGTGGGTGGAGGAAAACTTGCTTTTTCTGTGAGCTAAGGATTATTGTAAGGAGGAACCCCAGGACGTAGAGGTGGGGAGATCAGCCTGTGTGGATGAGGACAGGACTCCTGCCCTGGACAGAGCCCGAGAGTCCAGCCATCATGTCTACCATCCAAACCACTGAGAGAGTCGAGGAATGCTGTGAACAGCCCTGAAGAGGGGCGGGTTTCGGCCAGTCCCGCTGTGGAGCAGCCTCCCAGAGTCCATCCCGGGAAGATCCAGAAGCACCAGGAAGTCCCACCCCCTGTGAGGCCCCTTTCCTCACCAAAGCTGGACACCTGGCGCCGGGTTCTGCCCTAAATCCTCCATTAGTCCCCAGTCCTGTCTGGCCTGGTCTCTGCATCCACAGGGTGCATCTGGAGAGCATGAGAGAGCCCGCGGGAGCCCCTGCAGACCACAGACAGGGTGGCTGCTGTCCTGCCAGACAGCTGGCGGTAATGATGACACGCGCTGCCTGTGGCCCTGGAGAGGGGACATCGCTGTGAGGCGCTGGCCTGGGTGGGCTGTGCCACAGCCTCCTTCTGACCTGCAGGTGGCTTTCTTCTTGCTGTGCCCTCCCACAGCAGAGAGCAGGCTCGCTGGTGTCCCCTCTTAGGAGGGCACAGATTCAACCACAGGGCTCACGTGACCACAGTCGCCTCCTAAAGGCCTCATCTGCAAACGCCATCACATCGCGGGTAGGGCTTCAACAGGAATGCCAGGGCACACAGCATTCAGGCCCGCGAGGAGTCTCCGTTATTCCGGATCCTGCTGCTGCGGGGCCCTGGATGGAGATGTCGGAATCCCCATGCGGTCATCATGTCTGTGCTGTGACAGCTGGGGAGGGGACTCGGCAACCTGTAAGACAGGGGTTCTTGTTGACATCCCGTGTGAGTCGATCTCCTCCAACAACCTCAGCAGATGCCATACCCGCGAGCTGCCGGGACCGGCTGGGAGCACCTTGTGGTCCCTGACAATAGGGGGGCCGCTGGCTGCGGGAGGTCATCTGTGCGAGCCAGGGGAACGGTGGAGAAGTGCTGTGTGTGGTGTCCTGCTTGAGTCTCTGACACACCCTGTCTTGCTGGTGGCAGAATCACACCATGGGGACTTCTTGCTTGTCCGTTCTCCAGTCTAGGGGATGGAGGGGGGTGAGTACTGGGGCAACACAGCCCAAACACATGTGGTGGAAATGTCTCCGCATTCACCCCACTAGGGATGACTGTGACGCAGTGGGAGAGTGTCGCTGGCCACACGGGCCTGGAAGTGAGTGAAGGGGCAAACCTGGAATATGCTCACAACTGGCATTTCTGAACCCAGCACACGCAACTCGATCCAGATCCACTGCCGTCCACACGCAGTGGGGGCGCAAACCAGCAGGCGCAGCGAGTGAGTTTCCTACTGATCTGAGCGCCCGGAATGGCGGGAGGCATGTCGTCCGTGGCCCTGGCCAGCCACCGTCGCGTTCTTCACGCAAACTCCCGTCCCGGGGATCTCAGACTCTTAATTCTAAAAGGAGGACACGGCAAATAGTGTGACTAATAGCCTGGAAGGGGCTCCGCTCAGGAGGGAACTCAGGATTTCCATTTTAAGAAAGGCCTGGGGTCCCCCCAGACAGGGCTCATTAATTTAAGACAGTTGAACTCGTGCGCCCTGGAGTTCGCAATTCAATTATGGAGGGAGATAATCTGCCTGGGGTGGTTTACTGAGCTTGAGTTTTAATTAATTCGGCTCCGAGAGGGAAGCCGTGAAGTGCGGCAGGCGCACACTCTCGGGGGCCCTTGTCTCCGTGTTGGGGACCCTGCGCAGGCCTGGCCTAGCTGCCAGCATGCTAGCTTGGCCATGCTCAGCTGCCTGCCCCTGGGTGGGGTGGACGATGGCTTCCAGGAGCGGTGGGGTTGTGTCTTACCCTTAGGGAGTTGTTTGTGGGGTCATCCCCGCCCCCTTCAATGGTTTAGACCCTGAAACCGAACTGTCTCCCATCCGGCGTCTGGGAAGGGGGGGTCCGCGCCTGTGCTCCTACTTTCCTTCTGAGCCTAGGCCCCTCCCGCAACCATCCCTCCTTTAGGCCACCCCTGAGCGCCTTTGTTTTAGATTTCCTCTTCCCCAGACTTCTGATTTTCAACGGGAAATGCCGACATGAGTGAACAGATAAAATGGCGCTTTCTCCCAGGTAGCTGGAAAGTGAAGTCAGAAATGCAGGTAGTGGCTGGGTTGCCAGAAGTTTTTGGATCAATCTCAGTTCGACTTGGAGAGAAGAATCCGTAGTGATTTCGTCATTGTCCCCAGGGACAGAGACAAGGCGAGGTGGAATATTTGTCCTTAGTGTTGAGTTCATTAATAGAAAAGTCCCAGGCTGGCCTGCGGCATGTAATTTAAAGGTCTTGCTCTGCGCGTGTTCCTTGGAGGTAGAGCCTGCCAGTAAAACACAAGACGCATGTTTAACTCAGGCTCGGTGTCGGTGAAAAAACAGGGAAGCTGGTGGGGACGCAGGCGCGGAGGAGCCTGCTCGCCGGAGGCAGGAGGCTCTGGAGAGGAATCCATGGCCATTTCCTCGAATGGCTGCCAGCGCAGGCGGAGCTCTGAATGCAAAGCCTTGGAAGGCTGGGCTTGGCGACTCAGGGTGGGAAGTGACAGGAAGCTGACCTTGCGGCACAGTGGGCGTTCTGAGATTTCTCCACAGTCCTGCCCAGAACCCCAGTCCTTTTTCTATGATGAGGAAGAAGTGCTGATTGCAAGGCCCCAAGGCCTTCCCCAGCGGTCAGCCTGCTCTGGGCCCTGGGTCTTCGCCTGGGCTTGGAGGTGAGGGGTGTCTACAGGGTACTCCAGCCTTCACCACAGCCTCAACTCCCGCTGCAGGGGGAGGCCCGGCGGCTCCTAGGGGTGGGCCTCGCTCCCTGCTCCTGGCGTCTGTGCAGGGCTTGGCTCGCGGGTCTTTGTTTCTCCAGGCAGACACTGGAGCTCACCTGTTACAGCGGAAGGGTGGTGTTGTGACAGCACTGGCCCCGTGGCAGATTGCGGAGTTGTGAGGATTGCTTCCCAGACGCCCCCAAACACTTTCTGGAGCTAACGATGTAGCGCCAAGCTAGAAGAGTTATTTAAGCAGGTAGCATTTGAAGGAATAAAACAATCAGAAGGCTTCCGGGGCATAATGAAGATTACTCTGGGCTGTTGAAAGTAGGTGCACAGCTCTTCAGACAGACTGGAGGCTGACAGGCGTCTTCCGACTTCCTCTCCCGCACAGCTTCATGTCGTCAGGATTTATCTTCAGCCTCCCGTTTTCAGAGATTAAACAAGACTCCAAGTAATTTAGCTGGAGGGACAATGTTTCCATTTCTCCCATGTCTCCATGTCTCTCATGGCAACGTGAGTGGAACTGTCTGATGAATGACATCACATGTGGGAGAGGAGGAAGGGTGTCCACCAGAGCCCTGGCCGGAGGTGGGGACTTCCCAGGGCCGCTCCCGCGTGAGGGCTTGACGCGCTTCTTTGACCTCCCGTTCGCTTCCACGTGGTTGAGTGTGATCCGAATCCCTGCGGAGCAGGTCCCTGGTCGGAATCACGGCAGGAAAGCCGTCTCCTCTCCGTCCTCCCTGTGTGCGGCACGTAGACATCTTGAATGTTCTTGAAAAGGCAGTTTCAAGTCACAGAGCACAGTGTAGTAGGCGCACATACAAACCACTGAGGCCACGAGGAGTGGCACCTGTGGACTGCCACCTGTCTCTCCAGTGGTCCTCACCCTGCAGGTGATGCAAGGCTCCCACATGTACTCCAGGCTGTCCCTCTGAGCCGTGGGTGCTCTTGCTGGTAGCTCGGTTTATCAGCAGCTCCCTTACCAGCCCTGGGCTGTCATCGCTGTCAGCAGTGGCAGGAAGTGAGCGACACACAGTGAGGTGACATGTCATGCCGGAGGATGTTATAGGCTCTCCCAACTCTGACTTCCCTTTATTTTTATTTTTATTTACTTATTTTTTTTGCGCTACTGGGGGTTGAATCTAGGGCCTCGCACTTGCATGCTCTGCAAGTGCTGGAACACTGAGCTGCGCCCTCAGCCCATTCTTTTAACTTTTTGAGACAGGGTCTCGCTAAGTTACGCAGACTGCCTCTGGTCTCGAACTTGCGATCCTCCTGCCTCTGCCTCCCGAGCCGCTGGGATTCCAGGCACGTGCCACCGCGCCCGGCAATGACTTCTCTTTCTGGAAAACCTCAGGGGTGTGTGAGAGAGAGGGGGTGGGGAGGGGAATATTGCACTCTCTGGAACCTGTGGTCAGGACAGCTGAGTATGAGGAGCAGCCAGGGCAGCACTGTGGCTAGCTGGGGAGAGGGACCACATGGGGGCCACACGGGGCCACACAGGGAATCAGTTCTTCTAGGAAGGCCACCGACGCCCCAGACCTCTGCATAGTCCATCCGTACTGCAGTCCTCGCTCGTCCCACGCAGAAGGTGGGTGACTCTGGATTCACGCCCCAGAGCCGCCCCCACCCGTGCCTGAGCTGCTCCGTGATCCTGTGCTCGCACCAACCGGCGTGTTTGCGTGTTGACGTACAGATATGCCGCCTCTTCCGTGTTCTGTAACCGGCAGTGGTCCCTGGGACCCCAGTCACTTCCCCCTCACGCTTATGCTCCCTCACATGCCGCCTCACCTGCCCAATGGGCCTCCACTCTCGGGGCTCAGATCTGCTCTCTTCTTGAGTGAGTTTCTCTACCCAGCTGGTCCTGGCTGGGGCTCTGTCCACAGCCGAGGCTCCGGGACACTTGTCACATCCACGGGGTGCAGAAAATCATACGCCCACAGGGACTGTGGAGGTGGCGTCCTGCCTGGCCCTCTGCCTCTGAGCCTTGGGGACACAAACAAACTTGCCCCTTGGCAGATGGGGCAGAAAGCCAGGGCAGACGGTGCCCTTGCTGGGCATGAGCCATGCCAAGTCCCTTTGTGTGGCTGTCCTCGCCTCAGCCCTGCCTCTGACCCACGTCTCCAGGCTTAGGCACACTCTGCCTTCCCGGAGCCCGAGCCCAGGCGCCGTATGGGGGGCTCGGCAGGAGGACGGCTCGGTCGGGAAGGGAGAAGACGTGCGCGCCGCGGAACACCGGCAGCTGCGCGCCGTCCCAGGAACACGTGTACTGCGGCGTATCGTGTCACAGCGTGCTGTGGGGAATAGCAATGAATAGTTGGGAGCACAATGCTGTGCGTTGTTGATGTTTGTTAAAATAAAGATATTCAATTTATAATAAAGGGGATTAAACGCTTAATTTACGGCTATGTTAATATTTGTCTGCGAGTACACAGATAAATGGCGGCGCACCTTATCACGTTCAACACCTGCGCGCACAAGTTCCTCTGCGGAGATCTCCGTGGGATTGTATGTTTTACAGAGCTTAAACTTTCATTTCCCAAAATAATGATATCATCCGTTTACAGATATAGATAGGCACGCCGAACCCTGGCTCCAACCTGCCACGCGCGCTGAGGCTTTAGCTGCGGAGTGCGGATTAATTATGACAGTGATATGCCTCTGCCTGCCCGCGGCAGGGACCAGGGACCACCACGAGGGCCGCCAGCCGGTGGGGGGCGGCACACAGGCTGCCTCCCTGGCAGAAAGGCGGATGCAAACCCAGCTTTGTGCGCGGTGGCTGCTCACGGAGGCCGCTATGCCTGATTTCTAAACGCTCCCGGGGGATTTGCTCTTTAGCAGAGATTGATGACGAATTCTTTGTGTGGAGCGCACTGATGGAAAAGGACCAAATGCTCAGGCGCAACTCTGATTGGTCCAGCCCTGAGCTCCTACCCTGGTGGGAGCAGAGATAGGATCAGGCTAGGTTTCACACAGTTTTAGAAGAAGCCAGATATGAACAGACAGATGTCCACGCTGCAGGGTTCATTCCACAGGTGGTGCCATGCAGAGGGCAGATTCTCCACACGTCTAAAGATCTGGCTGTATCAGTGCCCGTCAGCTGCTATAACAAAGCATCAGAGGCGGGGTGACAACAGAGACTGACCCTGTGCAGTCTGGAGGCCAGGAGGCTGAGGCCAATGGGTGGACAGGCTGCTCTCACCTGCAGGTGCCAGGGGCTCTGAGCTGTCATTACCGTGGGGCCTAATCCTCAGCCCGTACTCATGGGCCCATACAGAGATAAGGGAACAGGCTTAAAGTGGGCGTTGAGTGTGCCGCTGTCAGGGCTCAGTGGAGAGCAGATTGTGCTCTCTGTTACACCGCCACTGAAATACTGCAGGACTTCAGAAGGACAGGCAGGCAGAGGCTTGGCTGGGAAGGATCCACCATCAGGTCTTGCGGGCCACAGGGCAACCTGAGTGGCAGTGATGGGTGGACTCCGCTATAGCAGGGTGGGAAAGTGTGGCGGTATGTGGAGTAGGTCAGAACTAACGTGGTTGCAGAAGCGTGGCTGGTTGGTAATGGCTCTGAAAGCAAGCCACAGAAGTTCCCGTTGCCTCTGCTGCAGTGTCCAGTACTGTGGGTTCTCAGGAAGGTGGCCAGCCTGGTGAAAGGATGAGGTCCCCACTGGCAGGGCAGGGATGGGATGGGCCTGGCTCCCCAGGGGGCAAGGGTGATGATCCGGGTGCAGAGATGAACTCTGGTGCATGGACAAAGAAAGACATGTTTGCAACAGAGGACCCTACGCTAGAAACCAGCTTGTGCAGGAAAAGGTCACTGGGGCAGCTGGGCTTGGGTGCAGCGGCCCAGCTCCGCATCATGTTGTATTCTCTGTGAAGATCACATTGCATACCTTCTTACAGGAGATTCTTCAAATAAAGGGTGGGTGCTTGGGTATGGGGGAAACACTTATGATCCTGGAAAGGTTGTCCCACCACGTGTCCCTGACAAATTTCAGTCTGTAGATTAGAAAATGTAACAACTGGGGAAGATGGACAAAGAGAACAGTCTCAGTCCTTAAGAACAGTTGTCCAGGCTGGGCACGGTGGTGCACGCCTCTCATCCCAGTGGCTCGGGAGGCGGTGGCAGGAGGATCCCAAGTTCAAGACCAGAGGCCGTCTGCATAATTTAGCGAGACCCGGTCTCAAAAAGTTAATGGGCTGGAGGTGAAGCTCAGTGGTCCAGCACTTGCAAAGCATGCAGGCGGGAGGCGCTGGGTTCAACCCCCAGTAACACACACACACACACACACACACACAGAACAGCTCTCCACTATGACGAGTCCCCATGGCTGGGCATGGGATGGATGGACCCAGGAGGACCAGGCAGGTCTGCGAGCGCCGCCCCATAGACCCCAGTGCTGGTAGTGCAGAGTGGTGAGCAGCGGGGCCGGGTAGGCCAGGCAGGCTGGAGCAGAGCCAGCCCCTGAGGCAGAGGAACAAGCAAGGAGACCCAGGAGACACCTCAGCAAGGGAGCCTCTATGAAGCCCTGGGCCAGCCTCAGCCGCTGTCCTGGCCTTTGTTCTGCTGGACACGGCCTGCCCTCCGCTCTTGCCGTAGCTGGTGGAGGCCGGCGGGTCTGCCTGCCCCTGCGTGGGAAAAGGGAGCTGCTAGTGGGGCGGCTGGTGAGGCCCTGTGAGTAGGGAACACGGAGGGCAGTGGCAGTGCTTGGAGCCGCCTGTCCGTCGCAAACACCTCTTGGGACTCAGAAGGTGACAACCGTTTTCAGGTCTGTGTATTCATTCATCTGCCATGTTGTGCCATGTTTTTAATCAACTTTCAGAGTGTGGAGTCTGCATTGTTGTTGTTGTTGTTAGGTGCCATCGAGTCAGTATCCGACTCATAGCGACCCTCATAGGGTTTTCAATGGCTGACTGTTTCGGGATTGCCTTGGGAGTGGGTTGCCAGGCCCTTCTCCCATTTTGGAGGTGCTGGGAATCGAACTCGGGACCTTAGAGACCGCAGTGCAGCACTCTACCAACTGACCTAAATCCCAGCCCAGAGTCTGCATAGGAATGTTGATTGCGTGCTGTAGGACAGCTGAGCGCAGCTAAGAGCATGCAGCAGCGTTCCTCGCAGTGAATCTGAAAGAGCAACGGATAGAGGGATCTCGCTGCCCCAGGAAAGTGAGGTGACTTTTGGGAGTGTGGCTTTCCAAGGGACCAAGAGACATACAACTGAGGATGTCCTCCAGGCTCTGGAAATCATGTCTGTGCCATGGGAGAGATGGCTGGGGCTTGGGGCTTCTGCCGGGAGGCTGTGCCCCAGCCCCTCACCCCATGTCCCTGGCTACACTGCCATGGCCCTCATCCAATGCCCGGCTCCCCGGGGCTGGTGACTTGCCAGGCTTTGGGCTCCATGGCACTGCATGAACCTGAAGCCCTGGATAACATGGAGGAGGCTGGTTCTCACTGGGCAGGACCCCCAGGCGGCCCCTCCTCCCTCCTCTCTCCAGCCTTTAAAGAGGCCAGTCCCCGCCAGGGCTTCACCAATGCACCACGCGTCAGCATGGCCACCTGTAGGGCACGTTTGGTGGTGGTGCCAACTCCTTCCTTCCCTTCTCCCTGTTTTTTTTTTTTTTTCAATACTTGGGGGCTGAACCCAGGCCTCACACACATAGCAAGCCCTCCACCACTGAGCTGCACCCCTCACTATTTTAAAATTTTTAGGGTCTCACTAAGTTACTCAGGCTGCCTCTGGCCCCGAACCTGGGATGTTCCTGCCTCAGGCTCCTGAGTTGCGGGGACCACAGGCATGTGCACCATGCCTGGCTCTTTTTTTTTTTTTTTTTTTTGTGGTACAGGGGGTTGAACCCAGGGCCTCACACCTGAATGCTCTGCAAGTGCTGGACCACTGAGCTGTGCCCCATCCCATTTTTTTTTTTTTACTTTTTGAGACAGGGTCTGGCTAAGTTATGCAGACTGCTTCTGGTCTTGAACTTGCGATCCTCCTGCCTCTGCCTCCGGAGCCGCAGGTATTACAGGTGTGTGCCACTGCGCCCAGCTCATGCCTGGCTCTTCTCCATTTCCATTTGTCCCTTTTCCTGGGTTCCCACCCTTGTGGTCTCCAACCCACACCCCCGGCGTGGACTGGGATTGCCACTCCGCAGTCACTGAGGTCCCCCTTGCGGGCCTGTTCGCGCACCTGCTGTCACGCCATCGAGGGAGACTCAGTCGCGAACAATCGTGGTGGTGGGTGAAGACCTCCTTGAGCGTCAGTACTTGTTCCTGAGGAAGGGCTCTGGGCTGGGCTGTTCCCTGCTGCTGTGGAGCTGAGCTCTTGATGGGTTTTGCTGTCTCCCAGCTGCACAAGGGGTCAAGGTCAGGGTAGTTATAGTGAACTAAGTGAAAGTTCAGCACTAATTCTGTCTCATCTCACGCACTCAAAAGGCAACATGGGGCTAGGGATTTGTGTACCACACAGAGCGACTCAACATTTTCATCATTGTGTGAAGTTCTAGGAACCAGCGTAGCTCCAGAGGATGGCATTTGCATGCCAGGGGGCCAGAGATGCCATCTTAGGTCCTAGGTCTTAATTAGCTATTCTGTCGTGAAATAAGATAAATTGCACCGTGGCTTTAGCTCCAATCTTATTTTCCTATCTTGACTCCAGAAGTAGGAAAAGGTCTATTTTTTTTGTCTGTTTTAGATAGAAAAATACCAAATTAGACTTTTTATTTTAAAAGAGTATATTTTGAGTCTTAGAGAAAGGCCAAAGCGGAACTTTGAACTGTCATAGAAAAGAACGCTTAGTAAATTAAACTGGAATACAATTGTAACTGGCAAACTGCAAAGGTAGCAGAGACAGTTTGGTTTCTAGTCCTTTCTGTTCTCCCACTGCAGTAACACTGTATGTTTTAGCTGAAACTATGTTTCAAAAAGAATATAAAATGAAAAGCTTCCTACTTTACTTTTAGAGAAAGACACATTTTGAAGATGTTTGGAGGCTCATTTATTCCTTGAGCCAAGAGATATTTACTAAAAACTGATGAGGGCCAGGTGCATTGGTGCAAGCCTGTAATCCCAGCCACTTGGAAGGTGTGGGCAGGAGGATCACGAGTTCGAGGCCAGAGGCAGCCAGTGTAAATTAGCAAGACCCTGAGTCAAAAGAATAAAAAGTAAACACTGAGCTGAGGGAGCAGCCCAGGGGTAGAGCACTGTGCGGTGCGTGCCAGAGACCCCGGGTTCACTCCCTCGGTGCCTCAGAAACAACAATGAAACAACAACAAAATGCAGCCAAAAAAACCCTCATGGTGCTACAGTGGCACAGACTCAGGAGTGCGACTGCTTGGGTTTCCCACGTTAGCTCGGGGTCTCCAAGCTGTGCGACTTTGAGGAGATGACGGAAGCTCAGCGCAGGTCCAAGCATGTCATGACCTGTCAACAAAGATGGGCCCTGGGGCTGCTCCTTGCTGGGTGCTGGGAGGGACTGGCGTCACAGGCAGGGCATGTTTTTAGAAATGTGCATTCGAGGTCAGCTCACAGCATGGGGCTACCTGGTCAGGCTCAGAATTGGGCGCCTCTGAGTGACTTCCGTTTAGCGTTGGTGTGGTATTCCACGGCAGGACAGAAGGTACCAGCCTCGCCTCAAAAGCAGAACCAAGACAAATCACAGGAATGTGGCCTTTCTTGGGAAGGCTCTGAGTCCTGCCGGCCGCTTGGACACTGGTTTCTCTCTCACAGCCACTCCTGGCTCTGCCTCAGCCTCTGGAGCCCTCACATTCAGTGGCACGCAGCAGAGAAAGCAATCTGTCTGTGGGTTCTTTCTATGACAGTCCATGGGCAGCGAGGGTGGTGGGCCAGGTCCACTCCACCACAGCCACAACCAGTGGAGGCATGGGGCTGGGTGTGGAGTGACTGCCCTACCACTCCCCTGAGACCCACCTGGGAGCACAGGGCTTGGACTAAGGAGGCAGCCTCTGGCATGGCCTGCAGAGGGAGGCTGGAGGAGTCCCAGGGATGTCACCGTGGAAGCGGCTGTGGGGAAAGATTGGGGACAGCGTGGCCAGACTCCCTCAGTTTTCGCATAGCATAGCTGGGGTAGATTATAGGGCTCCCAAAGGCCATCCAGTGAACTTGAGTGAGTGCTGCTCAGTCCCAAGTGCAGGAGAGCTGCAGGCAGGATGCTGACACCTGTCCCCTGATCTTCCTTATGTACGGCCCCTGATGCTAGCTGGGCTAGCTGTTTGGCCAAAACAGAGATCACATTTCCTAGCCTTCCCCGCAGCTGACCTCGACCTCAGGTTCCAGTTAATGGGATCAAACAAAAACGTGCGTTTGACTTTGCAAACAGCTCTTTAGAGGCATGAAATGCACTCTTTATCCCTCACCCCCACCTGCCAGCTGGGAAGGCATTGAAAGGGCTGGTGTGACTGCAGCAATCATGGGCTATGAGCTGTCCATTAGAAAGGAGCTGTGTCTTAGATGTCCACGGGCCTCGCTGCACCTCCCACTCTGAACTCCTTCCTGTGTGGTCTTGCTTGGCCGGAGGCACTGTTTTCTCAGGGTTTTGTTATTACTCCCAGCTCAAACTAACCCCAATTTACACTCAGGCCTGAAGCTTCCCTCCCAGACTGGAGGATGTGCCCCTGGGCAGGGAGGGGCACCCAGCATCTGCAAGAGGGAGACCAGAGGATCCTTGGGGTGTAGGAACCTTGGCCTCATCTCTGCTGCCAGAAAGCTGGCACTTGGCTCCATCTTTGTATAAAGTTCCCAGCTGGTCCAGCAGAATTCAGTTAAATACTGTGAACCTTGGTTTCTGCGTCTGTGGGGTGGGCTTGGCGAGACGGATGGAGGTTGGCTATGAGTGCCTGGCCTAGAGCGTGGCCTCGGCAATGATGCTTTGGTTACGGGTGCACCGTGGCAGATCTTCCAGTAGATCTGGGGACAGTGCTGAAGGAAGGACGGGCACGCACCAGTTGCCCTTTTCTTGCAAAGGGTCTCCCAGCCCAGACTGGCCTCACACTCGTTCCTCCTGCTTCAGCCTCTCAAGCACTGGGGTCTCTTGCAAGGGTAGCACTGCGCCCAGTTTAGGCGAAGATCTGCTTCTCAGCTTAGTCGAAGATCTGATTCTCTCTCCCTTTTCTGCTCTGTTGGTTTCTGCATCGCTGCACGTGCTAGTAGTTTACAATGTATCCAAATGAAACAGTCAACATTTTTGGTCGTCGGGGACCATCTCTAAACCTGTGGTATAAAGCAAACCTCCAAAGATGTCCACCATGTCTGAATCCCAATTACTCTGCCTTTGAATTCCCTTTGATCTTCTACACAGTGAAAATTATATACATTGTAAATATAAGTAACAAACTTTAATTGAAGGAGCTATTCAGTCCTCCTCCCAAAAGAAGGGGGAACTGGGTGGGTCCAGGCAGAGAGGGGCTCCCGGGGCATCATTGCTGCCGGATGCAGCGGGTGCAGCCATCCATCTGACCGGCCAATTCCAGAGATAACTGTGCTCCTAGGACGGTCCCCCTCCCCCCTTCATTTAAACAGAATGACTTTTTTCTTTAAACACTGGGCCTTTTGTTATGCTAATCAGGCGGGGAACATTTCCAATTCAATTTTACCTGGGCCTGGTCAGCTGAGTTCCCTTTTGTTGGCCTCCCGGGGGACCTTCCTTGTCTTTTAAACTGTAATTTAGTCGGAGCTGCCGTCAATTTCCTCTGCTCATTACGCTGGCCGCGATATCACAGATATTAAATCGCGGCCATGTTCCTGGACCTGAAGGGGCCGTTTGTCCCATGAGCCCTGAGCCCCGGGTGGCCGGGCCCCTCTGCTGCCAGTTCCCCCGCGGACACCTCCCTGCCCGGCAGTCCCCAGCCTGCCCCACTTCCTGGCCTTAGACTGGGTTCCCAGGGCATCCAGCAACAGAACTTTTTGCTCAGAGGCGGCGGAGAGGCTCCACACGGCGTAATTAATTAGTGACTCCAGCTAGGGAGACAGGTGGCCCGCCAGGCCTGCCCTCTAGGACCCAGCTCGGGAGAGGAGATTCTGGTCTGCCACCAGTGAACTCGCCGGGCACTCTGCCATCAGATGCGTGTGGTGATTAATTTTTATCACAGGTGCCAGTTGTTGTGCAATCACAGCAGCTCCATATCCTTCAAGCCCCTCGTCCCCCCCACCCCCGCTGGGCTGACCTCGGGGCCCCAGCCTGCGAGCTGGGCCTCTGAGTGGGTGTTTGGTGGCTACAAGAAGATACAACCTGTTTTCCAAAAGTGGGGGCCAGTTAACTGTTGAGCAGCCACTGTGTGTCCTCGAGGGGAGCCTGAGCCCGGGCCCTCCAGGGTCACCTGGGTCCTGTAACTGAGGGTGATCGGCCATGTGGGCTTTTCCATAATGTGGCATTGAACAGAGAAGACAAAAGTGAGATATAGGAGTAGCTAGAGGAAAAATGGGCTGGGATTTAGCTCAGTTGGTAGAGCGCAGCTCTGCAGTCTCTGAGGTCCCGAGTTCGATTCCCAGCTCCACAAAATAGGAGAAGGACGTGGCAACCCACTCCCAAGGCAATCCTGAAACAGCCAGCCATTGAAAACCCTATGAGGGTCACTATGAGTCGGACTCAACTCCACAGTACCTAATAACAAGGGCTAGGATTTAGCTCAGTTGGTAGAGCGCAGCTCTGCAGTCTCTGAGGTCCCGAGTTTGATTCCCAGCACCACAAAAATGGGAGAAGGGCCTGGCAATCCACTCCCAAGGCAATCCTGAAACAGTCAGCCATTGAAAACCCTATGAGGGTTGCTATGAGTCAGATACCTACTCGATGGCACACAACAACATTATTTTGGTTTTCCAGTTTGGTGAAATAAATAGTCATAGAAGAAGTGGGATAATCACATAATATCACTTTTCATCTTTTTCCAACAAAATTATCCTTTTTCCCTTATGCCCAATAGTATTAGCAGCAGCGGTAGATATAGGAAGCCAGGCTGGTGAGAAGTCAGGCCTCCATGGACTTTGCTGGGATAACCAAATCTTACTTCTTTGCAATCAGAAAGGGAAATGAGACTCTAACAGGAGTCGTTCTGCAGTGTTGCCCATCTGCTTCCTGTTTTCCACATTTCCCAGCCCGCCAACTGTCCTGGGGGATGTCCTGAAGGTTCCTTTAGTAGAGTAGCATGGGCCCCGAGGGTGCAGTGTCTTAGGCCCATGTTTCATTTATTGCCTTCCATACTGAGGTTTGCATAAAATTTCCATGGATTGTTAGCCTCAGTTTCTGCACTAAGAAGTGTTTTTCCACTCTTTTCATCTTCCCGAAATTATATTTATTTCCATTTATTTATTTATATTTATTTATTTATTTTTTGTACTGGGGTTGAACCCAGGACCTCGCATTTGCATGCTTTGCAACTGCTGGACCACTGAGCTGCACCCCAGCCCATTTTTTTTTTTTTTTTTTTATCTTTTGAGACAGGGTCTTGCTAAATTATGCAGACTGCCTCTGGTCTCGAACTTGCAATCCTCCTGCCTCTGCCTCCCGAGTCACTGGGATTACAGGCATGTACCACTGCGCCTAGCTCCATTTGTTGTATTTTTGAAAGCAAATCTTTTTCTAATGAATGTCTTTCCTTATTTTAGCAAATTCAGCTTGTCCTAAAATTGTTAGTCCAGTACCTGTCTTCCCAGCATGGTCTCCTTTGGCTCTAGCATTTGGCCAGTTTTGGTAAACCTGGCACGAATGCTGTTGCCACTGGCGACTCATTGCTTTGGCACAATTTAGATAAAAGAGTCATCCCAAATCTTTGGGTGTTTCCCGCAAGAGTGGGAGTTCCTCCAAGGGAGGCAGGAGTCGGAGTCTCCTCAGGGCTCCCCAGACCTTCCGGCTCCGATGGTGATTTGTGCGTCATCTGTGATCTGAGTCTACCGAGTTACTCCTCAGTTGGAGCTCATGCAATGGTCAGACCCCACAGGGCAGATGTCCCAAGGACAGGTCAGGCCACAGCAGGAAACACAGGCAGCTGCAGGAGGTGGACCATCATCCCCAGGGATTTGCTCCCTCTTCTCATCTCCAATACCATTAGCAACACGATAATCCAGTTAATGGGCTGGGATTTAGCTCAGTTGGTAGAGTGCTGCTCTGCAGTCTCTGAGGTCCCGAGTTCAATTCCCAGCACCGCGAAAATGGGAGAAGGGCCTGGCAATCCACTCCCAAGGCAATCCCGAAACAGTCAGCCATTGAAAACCCTATGAGGGTTGTTATGAGTCGGATACCGACTCGACGGCACCTAACAACAACAACATTCTAGAATATGGCGACCTCAGGTCCCTCCAAGACTGTCCCATTGAGAGATGCCATCTTTCCTTACAGCCAGGAGCCAGAACCCTGTCACTTATTTACCCAGCCTGTCACTCTTAGGTTATATTTTTTGTGTATCTGCTAGTTTGATACCTAACAACAACAATCCAGTTAATGTTCTCCCCTTCTCTTAGTAGGTAGAATTTCTATTATTCTGAGATCTGAAAACAGAGGTATGCCAAATGGGTGTTCCTTTTGGCAGATGTAAAATAAGGTTTTGCCAGTCTAAGACCTGGGATTTTTCTTTATCTATAGTATACTGAATCATGAGAGAATTATCTTCTGGGGGTGGTGAAAAATTTGAATCTTTAGAAACATGAAGACTTTGCTCAAGTAAAGCAGGTTTTGGTGAGCAAACAGTCATGACAAAAGCAAGATTAACAGCATGCCGTAACATCACCATCAAAACTTGCAGTTTCAAGAAGATCAACACTATTCTTATTTGGGAAAATGCACCAATGTAAATTCCAAATATCCTAGATAATTTCTCAAATATTTATATGTGTGTAAGTATTTTTAACTATGCTGTAAAAGAAGAGGGCTCATACAAATGTCAGGAAGTGTTTGAGTTCATTTACTTGGGGTTCTCTATGGTCAACATAGTTGAAGATGGGTGTCACGCATTTTTCTGAAGTCCCCATGATGGGTTCTCAGGAGGAGTGGGCACACATTTAGGATGAGAAATATGAATCCAAGAATACAGCCCCTAAGTTTTGTAGCGGGCTGGGATTTAGCTCAATGGGTAGAGCGCTGCGCTGCAGTCTCTGAGGACCCGAGTTCAATTCCCAGCACCGCAAAAATGGGAGAAGGGCCTGGCAATCCACTCCCAAGGCAATCCCGAAACAGTCAGCCATTGGAAACCCTATGAGGGTTGCTGTGAGTCGGATACTTACTCGACGGCACCTAACAACAACAATGACAACAACATGATAATAAAAGGAAAGGAAAGCTGTAGATTGATTAAATGTAACCTGTACACTGTATATGTGTTCTTATGGAAACAATTTACATTTATGTTCATAGATTTACTTTCTCTTATAATACTGACTCGATGGCAACTAACACCACCAACAACAAGTTCTGTAGCACAAGTGGAGCTCAGCGGCATGTTTGATAAGCTGTCTTTACCAACAGACAGAATCACCTGGTTCCAGCCCTGCTCATTCTGCTCTCGGTCTCCTGGGAACTCGCTGTGGAAAGACTCTGCAACCAGTCGTGAATTTTTAGTTATCATTCTCCAAAGTCCCTTACAACAGAGTAGAATGTCTTCCTTTAACAGAGGTGGTTCATACAGTCCTTCATCCATTCTCATAGGAAGCCCAGGCATTATTTTAAAAGAAGATAATTGATGTTTTCCAGAAGGAGTAGATCACACATTTAGAAGGACCCAGGGGGCCTTTTTGCCAAGGAAGCCTGAAACTGTCGGGCAATTTTGCCATTTTTTTATAGTGCCATTCGATTGTTCAACCAACCCGGAGGGTTGAGGACGGCAGGCACAATGGAAATGCTGTATAGCAGGCCACATTTTACAAATAGACTTCAGCACTGCTCTAGCAAAACGAGTCCCAGAACCACTATGCAATCCGGCAGGAATGCCCCACGTAGGAATAATTCTTTTTAATAGAGTTTTCCCCTACTGCTAAGGTAGTGTGTTTGCAAGGAGGGAAAGCTTCCACCCAATGGGAAAAATATACAAACTAAGACGTATTTACATCCTTCTGGGAGAGGCATTTGGGTAAGATCCAATTGCCAGGTTCCAAACGACACATTTGGTAAAGAGAAATGTCCTTGTGATCTGTGAAGCAGTGTACCAGGATCAGGTTTAGGATAAATAGAATGCCTCGAGTCGACCTTGTGGGTTTTACCACTGGGGAGCTTCCCCAAACTGTTTACTCTAAGACCATGAGTAAAATTATGTATATATTGCAGAAGCCTGCAGCCGTAGCCCTGCGGTGTTCAATCCCATCTGATCTCAGAAGCTAAGCAGGGTGGGCCTGGTTAGTACTTGGATGGGAGACTGCCTGGGAACAGCAGGTGCTGTAGGCTTGGGAGATGGACCCAGCAACCCACTCTCAAAAATCAACCTGCCATTGAAAACCCTATGAGCAGCACAGAAACACTGACAATAGTGTTTTGCCTGTTGTATACAGGGTCAGTATGAGTCGGATATGGATTCAATGGCACCTAACAACAACAACAACAACAACAACAACAACAACAACATACTGCAGAAGAGGCAGTGGGCACTTAGGGTCATGACGGGCTTTTCATTGGGTTCTAACCAAAAGCTCTTTGGGGATTTAATAACCCTTCTGCGGCCAGGAGTCTTTGCTCCTTGTGACTCTGCTTGTTGGGCCTGAGGTCAGAAGTCTGTGGTAGGACAGTGCAGGGGCAGGATAGATGCTCTCAGGGCACACAGCTCCATCGAGCCCAGCTCTTTCTGCTGCTTCCTCAGCCAAATCATTACTTTTAGCTTCCTTACTATCTGTTTGAGAATGCCCTGGATTTTAACAATGGCTCATTGTTTGAGAAAGTGTGTAGCATCTAGCAATAGGGAGGACTAGTAATGAGTTTGAATAGGGTGGCGGGAGGAAGCTAGAAATCTACCCTGTGCCAGTGGTAAAATGTTTGCTAAGTACATGAGTTAGCTCAGTGGATAGAGTGCTGCACTGTAGTCTCTGAGGTCCCGAGTTCAATTCCCAGCACCACAAACATGGGAGAAGGGCCTGGCAATCCACTCCCAAGGCAATCCCAAAAGAGTCAACCATTGAAAACCCTATGAGGGTCGCTATGAGTCAGATACTGACTCAACAGCACCTAACAACAACAAGTACATGTGAGGCCCCCCAGTGTTGCAAAAATAAATACCCACCTACATACCTACCTACCTACATACATAAAATAAGAACCATCAAGAAACAAAACTAATTCTGCATTTTCAATGGGTGTTTCCAATAGCTGGCTTTCGGGAGAAGGGAGGGCATTGTTATTTGAGTACAGCCGTTGTTATCATTTTTTAACTCACCTGGTAAAGGAAGTCAGGCAGCAGGATTGAGAGTGTCACATCACACGAGGGAAACATTTAGTGATGGAAACAGAAGTATCTCGTGACAAGTCAGATGGCTGATTAATAGCGTTGTGTGGTGTGAATTTAGCGGAAGTTCTGCCATGTGGGATCCATAAACGGTGAGGAGAGGCCCACAGGTGAGATCCTCAGCTGTTCTTCATAGCACAGCAGAGGCAGAGGTGGCGCTCGCGCAGGGAGCATGTCCCCTGGCCACTGGATCTAACTGCTGACTGAAGCAGCCCAGGCGCCTATGCCTTTGGCCGTATCTTTGAGACGGTACTGCCAATGCATTTTTCCTTCTTACGAATAAAAGGCAGGGGAAAGAGATTAGGATTTCATTGCCCTAAAGCAGTGCTTGGGGCAATGCTGTCTTTAGCGCCTGCATTGCCGTCTCTTTCCTAGGCCCCTTTGTACAGCATCTGGTTAGTCTTGTTCTCGTCTTCGATATCGTGGGTGGACACTCAATGAATAATTTAGAACCTACTTTTGATAATAGCTGGCTACTCCCGGGATTCCCTGAGGGAGTCTTTTCTGACTCCTTTATGAGAGGCACAGGGAAGATAGGTGATTGGAGGGTTTTCGTATCTCCTGTTTAAGATCAACTCTCCCTTTGAGAGATGAAGATATGAGCATTCTGTGCTTTTAAGGTCATGTCCCAATCAATTAATAGGGGCACTGTATACATTAGAGTGCTGTGATATCCTAAGGTTTCTCCTAATTGATATTTTAGGTAGTTTGTCTTAAAGGCAGTTTTTGGTAGCTTAGAAATTTCAACCACTTGAATGTTATCTTTCCTCCGAGGGAAGGAGTTTTTAAATATGGCGGGACTTAAACCAGATAGTAGAGCCCCTGTGTTTCTCCAGGCCTTTGTTTCCTCTTTCCATCTTGGTGGGCACCACGCCTGTCCCCTTGGCGTCTGGGGTGAGCAGGGCACAGGCTGTCCCAGCAGCAGAAGCGCCTAGTGTCCAAAATCCTGAGCCACGCCTGAGCCGTGGCCCTGCCATCCTGTGTGGCCGTGTCCTGCTGGGTCCCTGAGGATGGCTCCCTCGGTGGGGTCCCTCCAGGGGTTCATCCCAGAGCAGTCAGTGCATCCACTGCCCCAGGTGCCAAGGGCACACGTGACCCACGCCTGATGTTGAACAAGCACCTGGCACAAGGCATTGTGGAGGGCGGTGGAGGGCGGTGGCCGGCGAGGCTGAGCTTGGCGAGGCCTGGACTCTGGACGATGGCGCCCCTGGTGCCAGGACGCTCTCCTCTGGCCCCCGTGGTCCCAGTTGTTCTCCTCGCCCTTAGCCTGGGAGCCCATGGTGAACCACGTGGGGAACCCCTTCCTTCCTGTTCTCGTGGCAAAGGACACAGAGGCGGGGTGGAGCAGTGCCATCCCCTTGTGGCCACACTTCCTGACCAGAGGTTACCATCCCCATCCGTTGGCAAAATACCGCAGGGAAGGTTTGGGGCCCGGACACAGCAGTGCTGGCCCACTTGAGCATGGGCACGGCCGGCCAGTTCCTCTCGAGTTCAGCATTTTGTACACGTAAAGACTGAGGCAGGGGCTGAAGGGCCTGGGCCAGGGTCACTCAACAAGTTGGCCGCGGGCCTCTGACTACCCCAACTCCACGCAGAATGAGGAGGGCAGCGATCATGGGCCTCCTGGGGTTCCCCTGGCATAGTGCCCCACGGCATTGTGATGTCTGCATTAATACTCGATGCCTCGCCACAGCCACTTACCCTCACAACGCAAAGGCGACAGTGAAGCGGGGGCTCCCTGGGAGTCATTCAGAGGTGGGTGTTGATTTCGCAGTCCCCTTAAAAGTGTGTTTTGGAAAGCCAGCTTTGCAGGGATTTCTATACCTAGCTGAAACACTAGCCCTAGCGCTTGCTGCAAACATGCCTTTTGGAGATTGCTAATTTTATGGCCTGCTTTTGATACTAATAAAATATCACCTGCCAGCCCCAATACTTGGGTCTGTATTGGAAGTCAGCGGGTAGGGATCATACTTTTTCCACGTGAGAAAATCAAGAATGGTCTTTACCACGACTAGGGGTTTCAATACCCCTCGCTACAGAGATGCAGATGTAATATTCATCATGTTCAGTATTGGCAAAGCAGGTCTCACAAAGAGAAATTGTTGGCAGAATTGAGATGCTTTTGAAATTTTCCACCCTTGTCAAAAACCCTTCAAAGGATCATCCTGGTGCATTGCGGGCAACTGAAGTGACCATTCCTTTGGACGGAGGTCCTCAACTGTGATTTTGGCAAAAAGGCTGGTAGAATACGCAGAAAGGCAAAGTCGCTCAGCGCCCAGGACCTCGTCAGGCGACAGTCTGATATATTTTGGATGAAGCCATCAACTCTTGGCCTGTGCAGGGCTAGCTGGTGGAGACTTGTGGACGTGGTCAGCGTAACAGCTTGCACCTTGGCCACAGGCCTGGGCTGACGTGAAGAGCCTGGTTTGCTCACCTTCATTGGTCAGTCACTGTAGGGTTGCACCAGACTAATATTTGCCATAAAGGGAGCTATAGCTATGAATGCCTACTGCAATATATTTTAAAGCATTCAGAAGGAAGAGTTCTACAGTTAAGACACAAGACATCTTTGATTACATTTTGATTCTCCTAAAAAGTTAAAAATTAAATCATATACATATATCAATTACAACAACACTAATATTTTCTAAGCTCAATATTTTAGTCTGAAAATTATGACATTGTGGGTAAGAAAAAATATAAACAGCTAGAATAAGACAATCATAGAGAAATGAGATAATAGTCTTCAGATGAAACAATTACATACGAATTATGACATAATTATAGACCCCCCGATGTGTAAAGAAGAAAGCTCCTGATGATATAATCTTGTTTTCTGTAAGGCTTACTGCTGCTTAGGCTCAAAAGATATTTATTCCATTGCAAGTTCTTCTACTTTGTTGTTTTAAACTTTCTGAAAATACTGCCTTTGACTGGGGATTTCTGTGCTTCAATTAAGTGAAAAGTAATAATACTGAATAAGTTTCCTCAGAGTCTCAGTGGATTTCCCATCAGAATGTTGTCCCTTGGTTGCCCTGCATCCGGACACAGAAACACACACCGCTGCCTCCCATGGGGGTTACTTTGCCCGTCACAGAGTATCAGCAGTGTAAACGGCAAAGTCACCGGCAACTTATTTTCTAAACAGTTTGGTATAAGAATCATTTCAAAGTTGAAAAATGGACTACCAACTATAGGACGAATATAATTATTTGGCGTCCGATCCCGTCAGATCTCAGAAGCTAGGCAGGGTTGGGCCTGGTTAGTACATGGAAGGGAGACGCCCCTGGGAGCACCAGGTGCTGTAGGCTTGGGAGACGGACATGGCAACCCACTCCCAAAAATCAATCAGCCATTGAAAACCCTATGAACAGTAGAGAAGCACTGACATAATGCTGGCATGGCACAGCGTTGGGTAGTGTTTTGTCTGTTGTCCGTAGGATCCCTATGAATTAGGTTCCATTGGATGGTACCTAACAACAACATATGTGTGTGTGTGTGTGTGTGTGTGTGTGTGTGTGTGTGTGTGTGTATGCATGCACACACATATATACACATACACATATATGCACACATATACATACACACATCCATCCATATATGCGGGCTGGGATTTAGCTCAGTTGGTAGAGCGCTACACTGCAGTCTCTGAGGTCCCGAGTTCAATTCCCAGCACCGCAAAAATGGGAGAAGGGCCTGGCAACCCACTCCTGAGGCAATCCCGAAACAGTTAGCCATTGAAAGCCCTATGAGGGTTGCTATGAGTTGGATACCGACTCGATGACGCCTAACAACAACATCCATATATATGTATATAAAACACATATACATAGTTTTTGTTTGATTTTATTTTTGCAGTGCTAGGGGTCAAACCCAGGGCCTCGCACCTGCCAGGCCAGTGCTCTACCACTGAGCTGCACCCAGCCTCAACTTTGTATATTTTTTACGCCCATTCATCCAGTAGCAAATGCTGCCATCCAGATAATCCAAATCACAAATGTCAAAGCAAAGCTTCATTTATGGAATTACGTGGTTGGAAGACAAGCCTTTGGAATGTGCAGATGTGCATACAAGCATAAACCCATACATATTCATATACGTGTGGACAGACAGAACCTGAGCAGAAAAACACACAGACATTGCACGCACACAGTCACGGGCGCACGGCGCCCCACGCGCACACACAGGCAGCTGGCAGGCAGCACGGCGTGTGTGTAGCTTTCGCCGTCAGATTCAGGTTTAGACTTTCATTTACTTCTCAATTAGTGTTAGGTTACGGCCATACGTCGCTGGCATGCCCTGGCACCTGTACTCAATTTTATTTGCCGCTGCTAGAATTCTCGTCAGTGGCCCTGTTAGTCAATTTACCTAAAGATCATGCTTTGGTCTACGTTCACTTCAAAAGATTAAGGGTGAAAGATGGATATGATGGCTAATTATGGATTTCATTGGTATATATATATGATCTCTTTAAAATGAAACTTATTTTCTTATATTAAATGTAATTCATGGCTATTTGGAAAATGTGGAAAAGTATAGATTGGTGGGAGCTGTTCTGCTGCAGTGATGGTTTATGCAGCGGTGGCTGCAGTGATGGTTTATGCAGCGGTGGCACTTAACCAGAATAACAGTGTGTTATTTTATAGCGCTGAGATCCTAATGTTATGCAATTTTGTATCCTGGTTTTCCTCTGGTGGGGTTATAGAATGAGCATTTCCCCCATCATTAAAACTCACTGTCAACATTTTCTTTCTTTTTTTTTTTTTTGTGGTACTGGGGGTTGAACCCAGGGCCTCGCACTTGCATGCTCTGCAAGTGCTGGACCACTGAGCTGCACCCCCAGCCCATTTTTTTGACTTTTTGAGACAGGGTCTCGCTAAGTTACGCAGACCGCCTCTGCTCTCGAACTTGTGAACCTCCTGCCTCCGCCTCCTGAGCCGCTGGGATTACAGGTGTGCGCCACCGTGCATGGCTTACTGTCAACAATTTTTCAATGCGTATGAAATACTCTGGCTGGTTGTTGTTGTTAGGTGCCGTCGAGTTGGTATCCAACTCATAGCGACCCTCACAGGGTTTTCAATGGCTGACTGTTTCGGGATTGCCTTGGGAGTGGATTGCCAGGCCCTTCTCCCATACTCTGGCCGGTAGTGGCTATCAATTCACTGCTCCTGGGGTTGATGACAAGTCACTCAGTCCCCTTCCATGTTCCTGGGATTATTAATTACCATACAGGGACTAGTTTGAATTAGGGAGTATACTCTCTCTCTCTCTCTCTCTCTCTCTCTCTTTTTTTTTTTTTTTGGTGGTTCTGGGAATGGAGCCCGGGCCTTGCACATGCTAGGCAGGTGCTCTAACCCTGAGCTACACCCCATCCCTGAGTTTAGGAGAATTTTCTAAGGGTAGATTTTCAGAGGTGAAGTTTCTGTGACAAGAGAGACAAACGCACCTACGGCTCCTAATGCATTCCCAAATTGCTTTGTCCCCATGTGAGGTCTGAACTGCAGCTCTGCTGGCCACGTGCGCCTGGGCCCTTTCTGAACTCTCAGGCATTGCCCATCTCTGGGCCCCAGCAAGTGCTATAAAGACCGGTCTCTAGCGCTGGGCGCGGTGGCGCACGCCTATAATCCCAGGGGCTCCGGAGGCAGAGGCAGGAGGATCGCAAGTTCGAGACCAGAGGCAGTCTTTGCAATTTAGTGAGACTCTGTCCCAAAAAGTAAAAAAATGGGCTGGGGGTGCAGCTCAGTGGTCCAGCACTTGCAGAGCATGCAGGCACAAGGCCCTGGGTTCAACCCCCAGTACTGGGGGGGAAAAAAAAAAAGACCGGTCTCTGCTTCGTTTGATGCCAGTGTATTTAGGGTGCGGTGTGAAATGGGGACTTCCTCCTTCACCCCGGGATCAAGGGATGGCTCTTCGCCTTGGACCTCCTGCAGCCCCTGTGATCGGCTCTGGGGATTTGCTGCCTCTCGCTTTCCCACAGTTCTCTGGTTCCTTTTGTTGTTAGGTTCCGGGGAGTCGGTGTCCGACTCATAGCGACCCTCTGTACAACAGGGGAAACACTATTGTCAGTGCTTCTCTGCTATTCATAGGGTTTTCAGTGGCTGATTGATTTTTGGGAGTGGGTTGCCAGGTCCTTCTCCCAAGCCTACAGCACCTGGTGTTCCCAGGTGGTCTCCCATCCAAGTACTAACCAGGCCCGACCCTGCTTAGCCTCCGAGATCTGACAGGATCGGCTGCCACAGGGCTACGGCTGCAGGCTTCTCTGGTTCCTAGCGTGTGTTTTTCTCAGCTGGTTTAGCTTTTGCATTGTCCCCACCACCCAGCCTCCACTCTGTTCCATTTTGACTCAAGATGTGAAAGCCAAGCTCCCAACAAACGAACAAATCCAAACCCTTCTTGGAAGAGCACACCATGGGGTGGCGTGGGCAGGCAGGCCCCCCACCTCGTCCTGGGGCTCCTGTGTCCTCCCCTTGTGGACCTTCCCCCTGAGGCCTCCCACTCCCGGTTCCCCTCACCCCTGCACAGCTGTCCAGCCGGGTCTCCGAGTTCCCAAACATCCTCCAGGGAGGCTCCAATGTGGTCAGGGGAGCCCGGGGTTCACAGAGCAGGGGGCTGGGATTTCCTGGCTGCGCTGTCCCCATTGTGTTAAATGTGCTACTCGTTCTGCCCTCAGAGGCAATGACTTTCGTCAGACAGTCAGGCGGAGGGCGCGGGGCCTGGTGCCTCAGTCTACCCCTCTCCCTGCCTCCTCCAGCCCTGTGCGGAGGGCGTGGCGCTCACAGGAGGCCTCCTGCGTCCTGGCGCTTTCGAGCCTCTCCTTTGGCTTCATGGCTTCATAAAAGCCCTTGGGCCCTGGGCGAGGGTTCGAATCCAGGTGTGGCAGGGGCTGTGCAGTGGGTGTGGAATGGCCATGGTTGAATGGAGCCCCCCCTAAGGTTGGTCCTGCTGGCTCCAAAGATCCCGGGGGGAGAAGCTGAGGACGACTCGCTGGTAAAGAGCAGAGGACCCAGGGGAGACAGAGGCAGCCGGGCGGGATGAGGGAGGAGGCCACAGTAGGAAGGGACCTCGCTGTTCAGTGCAGGACGGAGACAGTGACTCCAGCAGTGCCTTCCTCCTCCATGGCTGCAGGTTGACACTGTTCTCAGAGGTGTCCCTGCCCTGCAGGCCTCATGGGCCTCACAGAGAACTTGCTAGATACGCAGATGCTCAGCCTCCACGGTCTGGGCCAGGGCTTCTGGGGGTGCCGCTGGGCCCCCGCGTTCAGGCACATGGGCCCCAGGGCTGTGGTCCCCCCCACACCAGCAGCTTCCTGGGAACCTGTGTTGCGCCCGGTGTGGCGTGTGGGTGTGACAGGTTCCGATGTCTTCTCGCATCTCTCTTCCCATGTCACGGGGTTGAGACGTCCGGCGGGCTTAGGCTTGGGCGGGCAGCTCCGCAGGAGTGTCACTGGTAATGGTTTATGGTGACAGCCCTGGTGTCCTTCTGTGCAATTACAGTCTGCATTTAGTCACTACTTCCTGCTTGGCTTGATGTATTCTCTAAGTAGACAGCACACAAAACGTGGGCCTCACGTATGGATGATGCGCGTGCCGTCCTCACCCGCACCCGGCACCTATGCGGGCAGCGCCTTATAATCACTCGGCACGCCAGATTCTTAATCAAAGCATCCCTTTGTCAGGGCGCAAACTAATTGTGTTGTTGCGTGTTGGAGGTCAAAGTTGTTATAATAAAACATCCATCTTGGAGCTTTTTAGAGGAACCTGTTTAAAAAGGTTAAAGTGGGTAATTATCACACCCTAATTTACAAGTACTTGGCAATAAGAGTTGCTTTTCAATGAGCCATTTATTCATGATCTGCTGCTCCGCACTGCAGGATCGTTCTTGCCTAGGTTGGGAAATGTAATTAATAAATGATGGGATTATTTATGGTTCACGGTGCCAGATTGGAAATACAATGATAGACAGAATGAGCTGAGACGATCCTGAGAAGCAGCCTCGAGGTCTCTAATCCACGGATTGAATTGTCCCCACCCTCGCCGGGGTGACGTGAGTTCTGAGGGGGATTCCTGGGCGCTGTTTCTGCACCTCGCTCCGCTTTGTGCTAAGGAAGAACAGCCTCGCTCCTTCCAGACTAGAGCCACGAGCCGCCTGCCCACCGCTGAGTGTGCCTAGGGGCTGTTAGGGAGTGGGGACAACTGTGCATAACAGGAATCCTCTCTTACTGCGGCTTCCACGTGAGGGCTTGAACCAGAATCACAGCAGTGACAGAAATCAGAGGAGCTCAGCAGATAACCCTCCACCCACGCAGAGCGAAACATGTTCGGGATGTGCTATTTCCAAAGGTGATTGTTTTGCATAGACATTAATATTCATGATGCTGTTTGTTCCCAAGCCTGCCCTGACACTGAACGCAGGACACGCTTGGTGAACGCCAGGTGGTGTTGAAAACGGAGCCTGGTTTTGTCCAGTGTCAGGCCCCGAGAGAAACGCTGGCTTCTTCCTATCCTGGGTGGGTGTTAGTTGAGAAGGGAAAACAAGTCATGGGGTTTGTGGCTTTCCCCGTGGCCCAGAGGACACGGCCTCCTTGGCTGCTGCTGCTCCTGTTGCTATGGCTGACGGGGCCCTACCAGGGGTGGGCGCCTTGCTGCGTGCTCTGAGGTTTGCGGTGTCCTCACCACACCTGGCAGGTGAGCCGGGCCTTGCAGACCCCGTGTGAAAAGCATGGCTGGAAAAGGAAGCCTCGTGTCTGGTCCAGCTTGTGCGGACAGGATGCAGGATGACAGCCAAGGACGCCCCAGAGACCCTGCTCCAGATGTAACTGTGCTATCATGGGTGTCCGTGGAAGGAGCCCCTGCCCCAGTATGCCATGCCAGCTGCCACCTTTGCACCATCATAAACGTGTTTGGACCTCACTGGGCGGCCTGAGGTTAGTGGACCGCAGAGAGCAGCCTGGGTCCCACCGTGTGTTACGTGCTCCATATGGGGGGCACCCCTCAGGCCACCGTCACCATTGCTCTTTGTTGATGATGGAGTGGGAGGCAGGAGCCGAGCCGTGGTTTGCAGCGCTGGGGACGCCTGGGCAGCTGCTCCTGGGCCGCCTCACCCTGCCGAGCCCAGCCCAGCCCGCACGGCTGAAACTCAGCCCCGACAAGGGCTTGGGAACCAAAGCTCGTGGCATCTCATGTTTATATCTGGGCGATGGGGACGATTGTCATGGTGACCCCAGAGTCGCTGAGGGTCTGGGAGCCCAGGCAGGAGCGTGTACCTGCCTCTCAGCCTGGCGCCTGCCCCCCAGCAAGTGCCATCCAAGGACCGTCTATCACAGGTCATGACAAACAGTGGGGTCCTTCCATGGCTCCTAGGTGACCAGTGACAAAGAAGAGGGACTGCTGCTGAGTCCACGGTCTGTGGGGAGTGGACAAGAAGAGGACAGGGGAGGGGGGCTGTGAGACCAGCTCCCTAGAGCCCTCGTTTAGAAAAGGCCCTATCTGGTCAGGGGTCTCCATCCTTTGGGGCCAGGGCTTGCCTCTTGTGACCAACAGCTGGGAATGTCCTTGTTTTCCCTACACTTCATTGAACAGTGCCCCCATCCATTTATGTCCCCTAGACCTCCTGACTGTGACCTTTTTTGGAAATAAGGTCTTTGCAGATGTGGTCAAGGTAAGGTGAGGTCACCCTGTATTGGGATGGGCCTCAAACAGTGATGTTATTGTTGTTGTTAGGTGCTGTTGAGTCAGTATCTGACTCATAGCGACCCTCTGTACAACAGGGGAAACACTTTGTCAGTGCTTCTCTGCTGTTCATAGGGTTTTCCATGGCAGATTGATTTTTGGGAGGGGGTCGCCAGGTCCTTCTCCTAAGCCTACAGCTTCTGGTGTTCCCAGGCGGTCTCCCATCCAGGTACTAACCGGGCCCGACCCTGCTTAGCTTCCGAGATCTGACAGGATCGGATGCCACAGGGCTACAGCTGCAGGCTCTCAGAAAGTAGAGATTATCTTTAATACATAGATAAGGCAAACCCAGAATTTCCCTTTTATTAGAAGATTTGTAGAAACAGTGATGGGTGTCCCAAAAAGGAGAGGAAACTCAGGCATGGACGGCCGTGGAGGGAGGGCCATTGTGTGATGGTGAGGCAGAGACTGGAGAGGGATCCCTAAGCTAAGGAGCACCAAGGACTGCGGCCACCACTGGGCCGAGGCAAAGAAGCCTCCCCTGGAGCTTCCCCATGGGACTGGCCCCGCCCACACCTGGATCCAGGACTCCAGCCTCCGGAACTTTGAGACTAAAGGTCTGTCATTTGAGGCCACCCAGTTGATGGTGACTTGTCACAGAAGCCCTGGGAAATGAGCACCCTGCCCTAAAAATGACACTGTCTGCTACTGAAAATGACCCAGTCGCAGCCGCCCAGCCAAGGAGAGGTCAGGAGAGCAAGGTTTGCGCTGACCCATGGAATGGGAGGAAAGAACGTGCAACACAGACATATCGTATAAGGGTTAACAGCCAAGGTATATAAAGAACTCATTAACCGGGAAATCAATA
The DNA here is from genome assembly GCA_007922755.1 of Pedetes capensis. Lineage (NCBI taxonomy): Eukaryota > Metazoa > Chordata > Mammalia > Rodentia > Pedetidae > Pedetes > Pedetes capensis. Next base: position 28,863 of record VMDO01011196.1, read on the forward strand.
ACCTGAGGGAAAAAGAGCACAGGATCCAATAGAATTCTCTCAAAAGGACACAGATGCCCAGCCTGTGTGTAAGTGCTCAATATCACCAGTTATCAGAGAAATGCAGTTTAAATCTATAAGGAGACACCTCCTCACAGCGTTGGAGCAACCATCATGAGAGTACCCAGGGTGTCCTGCTGAGGATGTGGCCGTAGGGGACGCCTGCACACTGCTGATGGGAAGGTGCATGAACACAGCCTTCACAGGTAATACCATGGAGCACCCTCAAGACATTAGAAATAGAACTCCTTTATGGTCTGACCCAGCAATTCCATTCCCTGCTACAGACCCAAAGGAATGGAGCTCAGTCTGCCAAAGTGACCTCTGAGCTCCCAGGTCCGTTGCAGTGTTATTCACAATAGTCAAGACACGAATCAACCCAGGATCCATCACTCAAGAATGGATAAAGAAACGCTGGGTGCGATGGCGCACATCTGTAATCCCAGTGGCTCAGAAGGCGGAGTGGGGCAGATCGCAAGTTCAAGACCAGAGGCAGTCTGCATAACTTAGCGAGACCCTGTCTCAAAAAGTAAAAAAATGGGCTGGGGGTGCAGCTCAGTGGTCCAGCAGTTACAAATCATGCAAGTGTGATACCCTGGGTTCAATTCCCAGTACCAGGAAAAAAAAAAAAAGGATAAAGGAAGTGTGGTATATAGAGACTACAGAATACTATTCAGCCTTTGTTTTTTTTTTTTTTTTTTTTTTTTTTTTTTGCGGTACTGGGGGTTGAACTCAGGGCCTCGCACCTGCATGCTCTGCAAGTCCTGGACCACTGAGCTGCACCTCAGCCCATTTTTTTTTTTTTTACTTTTTGAGACAGGGTCTCGCTAAATTACGCAGACTGCCTCTGGTCTCGAACTTGCGATCCTCCCGCCTCCACCTCCCGAGCTGCTGGGATTACAGGCATATGCCACCGCTATTCAGCCTTTAACAAGAACAAAACCCTGTTACCTGTCCCTTGTCACCACATGGAAGAATCTGGAAGATGTGAAGTAAGGCAGTTGCAGAAAGGTAAAGACCATATGATCTCATGTATGGAATCTTAAAACGTGGAACCCAGAAATAGAACTTAGAATGGTGTTATGGGGCAGGAGAGGGGACGTGTTGGCCAAAGGATACCAAGTTTCAGTTAGAACCCAGCCTGGAGACCCATTATGCCTCCCAGGACTGTGGTAAATAAGGGTACATTTAAAAAATCCCGGGAAGGACAGGTTTTGAGTGCTTTCGCCACAGAGAATGCTGGGCATGTGAGGTGGGCATGTGGGAATCCCCCTGCTTCAGCTACGCCATGGTCTCCATAGTCAAACACATTTTACATGGCTAATAGAAGAACTTTTGTCAGTTCACAATATATTTTTAGAAGCTCCCACACATACAGCTTCAAGACCACAGCAACAATGACATAATGCTCCAAAGCTACTGCAAAGGTGGGATAAAGGGAAGGAAATTTAACTAGTGTGTTTTCTGGATGCTACGATTTAGCTCAGTTGGTAGAGCGCCACTCTGCAGTCTCTGAGGTCCCAAGTTTGATTCCCAGCACCGCAAAAACGGGAGAAGGACATGGCAACCCACTCCCAAGGCAATCCCAAAACAATCAGCCATTGAGAACCCTATGAGGGTCACTATGAGTCAGATCCGACTCAATGGCACCTAACAACAACAACAACAAGTGTGTTTTCTGGAAGATGAGGTCAGGGTGGGAGGTCCACCACCATAGGGTGCCCAGAGCCCCTTCCTGCCTGCAAAAGACCCAGGAGGCCAAAGCATGTGTACAGGCAGCCACACGGCAAAGAGAGTTACTGTTCACCTTTCCCAAGGCGTGCGGACTGGTGACCTTTCAATCAAACGAGGTACAATTTTTCCTCAACTTCCCTGGCCATTCATTTTCTGAAATTTCCATTGTCTATGGAAATGGATGGGCTGGGATTTAGCTCAGTTGGTAGAGCATTGCTCTGCAGTCTCTGAGGTCCTGAGTTCGATTCCCAGCACCGCAAAAACAGGAGAAGGACGTGGCAACCCACTCCCAAGGCAATCCCGAAACAGCCATTGAAAACCCTATGAGGGTCGCTAGGAGTCGGACACCGACTCGACGGCACCTAACAACACCACAACATGGAAATGGATAATTCTAACTAGATTTTCCATCCCACACACATCTCTCGGATCATTTGCAGGCCATGCAGGCACTGGGGCAGGGCTCGCTCATGGGACTCCGGGAGCATCGAGGGACATAGCCTCCTTAGTCCCTGCCACCAAGTCTCAATCAAACAACCTGGGTTGCTTTCAAGTGCCCCAGGGCTCCCGCTGAAGTAGGATGGAAAGATAGGGAAAACTAAGAGGACACAAGAAATCAAGAGCTTTCACCCCGGGACCCGGTCTGAGAGAATCAGGGATTTCAGCACAGCCAATGGAAAGAAAACCACGGCGAGGCTTGCCTGTACTGAGTCTTGTGCCTCTCTGAGAATCTCACAAAACCGGAATACAGACTGTAATTACAATCAACAGGCTTCACTAACTTCCTTGAGACTAAATGTGGTGAGAATTTTCTTGCTTAACAGTGCCTCTTTCCTACATGTAATGCGCCTCCTGGACTACCATTGACCAATGTAATGTCAAAAAAAGTGTGTGTGTGTGTGTGTGTGTATACACACACACACGTTGTTGTTGTTAGGTGCCATCGAGTGGGTATCCAACTCATAGCGACCCTCATAGGGTTTTCAATGGCTGAATGCTTCAGGATTGCCTTGGGAGTGGATTGCCAGGTCCTTCTCCCATTTTTGTGGTGCTGGGAATTGAACTCGGGACCTCAGAGACTGCAGCGTGGCACTCTACCAACTGAGCTAAACCCCTGAAATATATATATATATATATATTCTCCATTGAGAGGACACTGAGAGGCAGCTCTCTCTCGAGACGCCCGCATCCACGTCCACGTCCCGGATGTGTACTGTTATTTTCTTTGGTTCCTCTCTCTCTTTGATGTCCACTCTTACCCTCCCTGAAGCGTGTCCTATCTCTTACCCCTACCTAATAAACCTTCTAACTTTGTTTCACTTTCTGACTCCTCCTAAAATTTCATTTTTTGGGGGGTGGGGCTGGAGCTAAGGACCCAGCATCCTCTAAGCAGAAATGCTGAGCAGGGAACCCCTCAAGGCAGGTGGCAGCGCTGGGCTGTGGCTCTCAGTGGCAGCTTGGGAGAACCATGACCAGGTGCTGATGGCTCGGGTTACGTATGTGGGATGTGTCGCCACATGGTCTGCTCGCGTATAAACAGCTTGGATAGGAGGCTGGGCGCATCCTCACCAAAGGGAGGAGGCGGCTCCCACGGTGTCTCTGCTCTTTGCGGTAAACCCGCCAGGGGAGTGTGGCTGTCCTCTCTTCCCAGCCGAGTGGCGGTGGAGTCCTAGATGCCACGTGCCCGGCAGTTTGTGGGTAAGACACTGTGGCTGCCCAGTTGGCTTCTGCGTGGCCTTGACTATATCACAGAGCCTCCGCTTTCTTTCTTGTACGCTCCCAACAAGAAACTTTCTGCTCTGACAGGTCTACGGATCACAAACGCTTCATGTCAGTCAGAGTTGTACTGTCTTAAAATTATTCAGGTATAAAGTATACGGTTTGTGAACAGCATGTGGACTTCCATTCCTTTCTGACTTCTCAGTATGGTCACCAAGTTTGTGCATTAGCAACCTCACCTAAATAGGAATAGCAGCTGCAGAAATAAAATTAGACTAGAAAAATTAGAAATAAGATTATTAGAAAATTAGAAATAAAAATTAGAAATTAGAAATTAGAAAAAAATAAAAATTAGAAATAAAATAAAATTAGAAAAAAACAAAAAAGAAATCACCAAGTTTATTCCTTAGCAGCTTCACCTAAATAGGAATAGCAGCTGGAGAAACAAAATTAGACTCGTTTATTACATTGTTCCCCTAAACTTCTGGTAACATGGTAGATGGCGATGAAGCTTATATTTGCTGAAGACCAATGAGGGACTTGGCTCCCCCCCACACACCTATTCTCAGGGAATTGATGGCTTAGCTGTCCCAAGTACTATTTTATGTAATGAAATAACTTGCAGCTTTTTTGACAGATAGAGCAACAGTTCTTCACCCTGAAGTCTATCATTGCGGCTTTTGAGCTTCACTTAATATTTTGAATAATGAAATAGGAGAATTTGTGTTTGGCAGCTCGAGAGCAGAGCATCGCTGAAAGATGAAATTGCTGGAGTTAATCAGGCTGAACGAGAGTGACATTTGCAGAAGAGATTGCAGCGAATTAGGATGGAGGAGGTGCTGAGCAGATCCTCTGTGCATTTAAACGGAGGGAAAAAGACAAACTTGAAAGCGTGGTTAAATTTTCCCGACGGGCTTCCCTCCGCGGAGCAGAGTTCCTGCCTGACTCTAAAGGCAACGCGCGCTCCGCCAGGAGCAGCCAACCATCCTGGGGTGGATGAGGTGGAGGAATGGCTGAAAGCCTTCAGAGTTCATTTTCCACTGACCTCCTCTTTTACGGGGCGTGGGATTTGGCTCAGTTGGTAGAGCGCTGCGCTGCAGTCGCTGAGGTCCTGAGTTCAATTCCCAGCACCGCCAAAATGGGAGAAGGGCCTGGCAACCCACTCCCAAGGCAATCCCGAAACAGTCAGCCATTGAAAACCCTGTGAGGGTCGCTATGAGTCGGATACCGACTCGACGGCACCTAACAACAACAACAACAACAACAACAACCTCTTTTAGGTGGGAGAGAGTTGTTTGTGTCCCGTTTCTGACTTGTTGGTACCTGGGCTCAAAGACAACCCAGGAGAGGGCATCTGCAGGAGGCCCCCTGGTCAGCTTCAATGAGGGGCTCAGTCCACCCCCTCCAGCCCCGTGGATACTCCGGAGTCTCTGTTTTGATCTGGGTGCCGTTTTCTGGTAGGAGATTTGATTCTGTCAATTAAGGTGGAACACCTGCTTTCGCTCTGATTTTTCAGTAGATTTACATTTTGAAAAGCAAAGCAGGTGCTTGAATTTTGCAGCATTATCATGAAATGGAAAATTGTCAGTGTCACCAGAGTGATTGAAAAATTTCCAAAAATGACGTTGAATTCATGAAACGTGATGAGGCTGCGAGACCCAAATTCCAACCTGGCTTTCGGGAAGAGATTCAGCCAGAAAGAACTTGCAGAGCCTGGTTCTTTATGGGGAACTGGCACCCAGGACTTCACAGATTCCCAGGAGGAATTAAAAAAAAAAATGGAGTGTCGAGATGCAATTTTATGTAGTACGTTTAATATAGCATTTGTGAATAGCAAATTGTCAGGAACTCTCAGGCACGCTATTATATCTGTGATTCTGGAGCCAGCAAGAGATACAGGAAATTGCAGCAATTACAGTCCCATCTCATTGATTAATGCCGATTGCAAAATAGTCACGAAAATATTGGCACTGCAGCTTCAGTCTGTTTTACCCAATACCATCTGTGCCAATCAAACCAGGTTTACCAAAGGAAGGCATTAAAACAAGGCAGCAGAACCATCTATCCTCCCAGTGTACCGACTCAATGTGCAGAATACACCCTAGGTGGGTGTCTCCCAGCCGGTCTCTCTCCAATCCTGGCATTTCACCTGCAATCACTGCTTTTTGGCTTTACCGCAAGACACGGAGACACAGGCAGCTTTAAAATGCTGCATGTTTAAAAAAAAATTCCAATCAAATTCAGTGGGGCTGTTATGTGTCTTATAGTGGTTCTTGGGGAAGAACAAACCTGAAGGCTAGCTAATCTCTTCCCTGCAGAGAATCATTCATTCAGGAACGAAGCTTTCTCTTTACACATCTTGTCACCAAAAGCGGGAGGCTGTGCTTTGATGATGTTTCTAAGTGTAGCGAAGGGGTTTCCATTTTCAGCCCTTAGGCTCTAGAGTTCCAAGTCTTTTGTTTCAAAAGAAAACTTGTTCTGGTTTTGTGTAGGAACGCCTTTGGTCCACACAGACTCCGTAAAAACAAAGTGGAGAGCACTTGGTGAAATTTTTCTCTCCCCTCCTCACTTTTCTACCCCAGCCTCTGTCTTGAGGTAAATACACTCGGGAGGCGCCACTGGGGACAAGGATAAGGACGTCCTTTCCTGCCTGCCTGAGTCTGAGTGGTGTCTCCTGATGCTGCAACCTCCAGGTGGTTGGCTGAGGTACAGTGAGGAGAGAAAGTTCTTGAAGACATTGGGGTATTGGGGCTGGGCGCGGTGGCGCACACCTGACATCCCAGCGGCTCGGGAGGCGGAGGCAGGAGGATCGCAAGTTTGAGACCAGAGGCCGTCTGCGTAACTTAGTGAGACCCTGTCTCAAAAAGTAAAAAGTGGGCTGGGGGTGCAGCTCAGTGGTCCAGCACTTGCAGAGCATGCAGGCGAGGCCCTGGGTTCAACTCCAATACCACACACACACACACAAAAAGACATTGGGGTGTCCAGACCAGGAGAAGACTCCTTAAAACTCAGGTTCAGTTGTAGTCTGATGAAACCTGAGAAAAAGCAGCAGTGAAAAAGGACTATGTCTGCCTCATCACTGTAAATCTGCGAATTTCCAGAGGCTTCTGTGGAGGATTTTATGTAAATGGAATTGTCGGTGTTCCTTCTTTGTTTTGTTGGCAGTAATGAGAGGTTGGGTGCCTGTGGCCTCTGCGGGCGCGTAGGAGTGCTCCCTGGCCGTGCAGACCCACAGCGCTCTGGGTGAGGGTCCACCCCAGGGCATCACAGCACCCAGCATCGGCTGTTGAGAAATAATAACACCTCCCTGAGTGACGCGGCACTTCTTCTATCCCCAGAGGCCTCATGCAATGAAGAGGCACCGCGCAGAGGGCACCCCGCACCTCATCTAGGAAAAGCCGCAGGTCCTGGGAGGCACAGTGCGGGACAGGCGTCCTGCCTCTGCTCCTGGGCAGGGGGCTGGGGCTGTGTCCACTCCTGGTTCTCCTTCCCCAGGCACACGGCACCCCACAGGGCCCAGCCGGGGGCTCCGAGAGCGCCATATGTGCTGAGCACATGGAGATGGTGTCACAGTCATGCTGGGCTCTGAGGCGTCCGACTGACCCCTGCGGCAGGGCTCCCCGGCTTGGTCCCCTCACATGGTGGGCCTGACCTTCCGTCTGCTCTCGTGGCCGGTCTCTGAGAAGGACCAGGCCAGGGCCCACGTGCAGTGTGTAGCATCGAGTGGGTGTGGCAGTCGGGTGAGCGGCTGGCGGATGGCATTTGGAGGAGTCTGAGGGGAGGCTGAGGCACCGGAGAGGCTACCGAGAGCATGAGAAGCGTGGGCGTGAGGACGGAAGAGAAACGTGCGCAGGCTGTGGAGGGGAGGGAAGCAATGGGCCGGCCCGCTCTCTGGGAGTCGCTGGTGGGAAGGGGCACAGGCCAGAAGGTGACGGTGGTGGCAGCCCAGGCCTGGTCTCCCCTCCATAAGGCCTTCTGACCCTGCACATTCGACCTGCCTCCCCTCGGGCTAGCGAGCCGCCTCACCTCCCCGTCAGTCACTCTTTGAACTCCAGTGAGGCGTTGGCCCTCCTGCTGCTCCTCACCCAGAGGTTGGCTTGGGTGGGTCTGAGGGCACCCAGGGCAGCCCAAGCTGGAGGACGGTGAGGGGCTATCATTAGCCGAGTTGACACTGTGCCCAAACGCCTGTCAGGCCCTGTGGGAATGCCGCTCTGCCCTGTCACCTCCCGGTGAGGAAGGCCGCATTGGCTTCAGTTTATAAACAGGGAAACTGAGGCACAGAGGAAAGTTGCTTGCTTGCCCACTGTAGCTGCTAAGCAGTCTCACGGTGAGACCTGCAAGCCTTTCTCTGCCCAGTTTGGCAGGATTTCTATGCTCTGCAGGCCAGCACTCGGCCTCAAGGCGGGGGAGGTCAGGATCCGCAGGGCTGCCTCTTCCGTCAGAACCGAGGTACCATGAACGGGATGAGAATTTGGAAGCTCGCGTCTCAAGCAAGGCAAGGGATGGAAAAATCTTACAGAGATAAAGACAGAACCCATGTTTCATTTCATGCCACAGAAGTTGAGAGAACGGGAGCAGTGGCGCACGCCTGTAATCCTAGCGGCTTGGGAGGAGGAGACAGGAGGATCACAAGTTCGAGACCAAAGGCAGTCTGCGTAACTTAGTGAGACCCTGTCTCAAGAAGTTAAAAAAAAAAAAAAAGGGGCTGGGGGTGCAGCTCAGTGATCCAGCACTTGCAGAGCATGCAAGTGCGAGGCCCTGGGTTCAACCCCTGTAGTTGTTGTTGTTGTTGTTAGGTGCCATGGAGTCGGTATCCGACTCATAGTGACCCTCATAAGGTTTTCAATGGCTGACTGTTTCAGGATTGCCTCGGGAGTGGATTGCCAGGTCCTTCTCCCATTTTGCAGTGCTGGGAATTGAACTTGGGACCTCAGAGACTGCAGCCAGCCCGGATCAACCCCTAGTACCGGAAAAAAAAAAAAAAAAAGAAGCTGAGAGAATCTGTCAAGGATAGTGTTTGGGGCAAGAAGGACAGAGACAGGAATGAGCCATGAAATCCTCGGGAAGGGCTGGCTTGGGGTCTGACCCTCCCCCACAGTGCTTCATGCCCACGTGGCTTCTTAAACACGAAGAGTAAACTGTCTGAAATTATGAGACCTCTTCAGTCAGCAGTGCCCTCTGGCTAGAAGGAGTCAGTGTTAATTGCCCACGGGCGTATAGGTAGTTATTAGAACGATCTGGTAAGTCACGTTATTTACGGGGTCCTTGCACTCTTGTATGGTACATATGCATAGACTGTCAGCAATGTCTGCTTTATCATAGACATTATAGCTACAAAATAGTGGCCCTTTACCACAAGCAAAGCAATACTGGATGTAAGTACCTCTTACCTCATTCAGAAAACTTTTGCATTTCATAGATTATTGGCGAGGTTGAAGAGATGTTTGTATTTATGGCATATTTGTTTTTCCTTTTCTTTTAATTTTCTACTTATGAAATTTTCTCATTTTTCCACCAGACTGTAGCATCTATATATTCTACTACCGTTATACCAATGGGTGATAAACCATTCTCTATTGTCCATATGCCTGCGGCTGTAGCCCTGTGGCATCTGATCCCATCAGATCTCGGAAGCTAAGCAGGGTCGGGCCTGGTTAGTACCTGGATGGGAGACCACCTGGGAACACCAGAAGCTGTAGGCTTGGGAGAAGGACCTGGCAACCCCCTCCCAAAAATCAGTCTGCCATTGAAAACCCTATGAACAGTGGAGAAGCACTGACAATAGTGTTTCCCCTGTTGTACAGAGGGTCGCTATGAGTCGGATACCGACTGGACGGCACCTAACAACAACAACAACAATAACATTGTCCATGTGGAAGTTATTTTTCCTTACCCTTCCGTTTACCTTCTAACTTTGCGTTTGGCAACCTTGTGTAGAAATGAATGACCTTGCAGGGAGGGAAAATCCATTTTCCTCACACATCTAGGTTCATAGCTGAAGCACCTGTAACAAAAGATGGATTAACAAGAGAAAAGCATGTAAATTTATTGTTTTACCTGTCATAGGAGCCTTCAGAGATGAAGAGCCAAAGAAACAGGGAAAGTATTTTCTGATCTGGGTTTGATCAAGAGTGGACAGTGGTGGGGGATTCTGTTGGATCTGGGGGTGTGAGTAAACTGGGGTGGGGGGACTTAACAGCAGCTGTCTTCGGAGATTCTTCTCTGGGACCCTGTGTCTTTGGAGTTAGGGATGTTCCTTTCCTCTAGGATCAGGGTTTGAACTTCTGCGCCTTCATGCTTCTGCTGATTCCTCAAATGCCAAGGACCGTGCTCAGGTTTGTTGTTGTTAGGTGCCATCGAGTCGGTATCTGACTCATAGCGACCCTCTGTACAACAGGGGAAACACTATTGTCAGTGCTTCTCTGCTATTCATAGGGTTTTCAATGGCAGATTGACTTTTGGGAGGGGTTTGCCAGGTCCTTCTCCCAAGCCTACAGCTTCTGGTGTTCCCAGGAGGTCTCCCATCCAGGTACTAACCAGGCCCAACCCTGCTTAGCTTCCGAGATCTGACGGGATCAGATGCCACAGGGCTACGGCTACAGGCCGTGCTCAGGGTTAGTGGGTTTTTTTTTTTTTTTTAACTTTTTGAGGCAGGGTCTTGCTAAGTTACACAGACTGCCTCTGGTCTCGAACTTGCGATCCTCCTGCCTCCACCTCCCAAGCCGCTGGGATGACAGGCGTGTGCCACTACACCCGGCAGGGTTAGTGTGTTCTGAGCTCGTTAGTCTCTGACTTTTTGTAGAGATTAGGGCTTTTCTCAGAAATTATCCTATGATGTCTCTTAATGCTTTTGTAGCATTTTGTGTTTATCACACTGGAATTTATTTTCATGTAGGACACTGCGTATTTCCTAAATGAGTTGTCCAAGATCTCTTTTGAATCACCACGTTTTACCTGCGTATAAACAGCCCTTCTCCATGGTGCACGCGGCGTTCCGTGCTGCCCTCTTCTATTTCTGGACTGTCCTCCTTATTCCAATTTTGTGTCTACCACGTTTTGATCTCTGCTATTTATCGAGTGGAGAAGGACCTGGCAATCCACTCCCAAGGCAATCCCGAAGCAGTCTGCCATTGAAAACCCTATGAGGGTCGCTGTGAGTCGGATACCGACTCGAGGGCACCTAACAACAACAACAACAACAACAATTTATCGAGTATTTATTGTTTGCTATCTTACACTGCTAATGAGATTTTTCTTTCAGAAGTTCTTTCCTGTACCTTTTCTCTTCTAGATGAATCTTGAAATTAGCTTGTCGAATTCCTCGAAATTTTCCATGGGATTTTGAGCTGGCTGGCACTGAATGAATGAATTTGGGGAAACCAGCGCGTCTGTGACGGGGTTCACAGGCTCTCCGACTCCACGCCACTTTTTCATCCGTGGGTGCTTCTGTCCTTCCGTGGCCTCCTGAGAGCGTGGCCGGTTCACGTTCCACATTCTCTGATCTGCTTTGCGCTGCTTCGGGAGTCACCTCTGCTCCTCATGGCCTCCCCTGTATTTCTCTTTCTTGTCAAAAACTACTGGGCAGAACTTTCTAAAGCTTCTTTCCGTCTCTCTTAGTGGTCATCTCCAAACGGCCTTCCGCTAACTCTCGGGTTGCATGTCCTCTTCTCCTGCGTGGCTGTATCTTCGAGGTGCTGTGCTCAGTGAGAATGGGCTGTGGCTCTGCCTGAGCTTGGGCTGGGCTGGGGCGAGCTCAGCGACCCAGAGAGATGCCCGCAGTGATGGTGGCCGCACACCAGCCTGGGCAGCTGGTTCTTCTCACCGAGGGGCCAGGCATGAGGAGGATCCTCTCAGGAGCTGGGAGAGTGTGTTCACACGGGGGAGGAAGCGCTCGGGCATGGCATCATGGGAAAGTGCCCTCTCTTTCAGTGCCAGGGAGGGCGAGGATGTGGCGGGTCCCGACCCTGATTCCATAGAACTGGCTAGGGCAGAAAAGGGCGGGTGTTGCAGGCAGGCAGGAGCATGGATTTGGGCAGAGTTGGTAGTGGCGGGGTACCCTGTATTACTGCCAAGTCTGAGGGTGAGTGGGTGAGCAAGCGCAAGTGCACGTACCTGTGCGTGGGCAAAGAGGCGTGTGCATGTGTAAGTATTTCTTACCTCAGTCAGAAAACTTTTGCATTTCACAGATTATTAGTGAGGTGGAACAGATGTTTGTATTTATGGCATATTTGTTTTTCCTTTTAATTATCTACTTGTGAAGTTTTCTCATTTTTTCACCAGATTGTAGCATCTATATAATTCTACTACCGTTATACCTATGGATGATAAACCATTTTCTATTATATATGTGGAAGTTATGTGGGTCTTATGTGTGTGTGTGGTGTTAGGTGCCCACCTCTGGCTCTCCCCATCTTTCCCGGGCAGACCATGTCCTCCCCCACCCCGCCCCTGGTTTCCTCCCTCTGCTGTCGCTGAGCTGAGCTGTGTCTTCATCAGAAAACTGAGCGACTGCAGCCCCCCACAGACATCTACCCGAGCCCCAAGCCCCTGCGTGACTCAGATCAGCCAGGCTCCCGCTGGGCTCCTGGTGGTGGTCCCAATTCCATCCCTGGTGACTTTGTGGCTCTGACACTGACTGGGCCCTGTGTCTCAGGCTGGAGCTGGCCTGTCACCCCCGCAGGTAGCCCAGGCATTCATGTTACGTTGATGCCACCCAGAAGGTTCAGGAAATTGGCCAATGTCAGATGGTGACATCAAGGCCCAGCCTCCAACCCTCCCAAAGCTGCATGGTGACCACCCCGCCTTCACCACATAGTACAAGCCTCTCTCCTCTGGGTCACTGAGTGGCAGCCCCGGGTCGCTGCCGCCCCAGGTCCTCACGCCCACATGGCTCAGCGCCATCTGCCCTGATCCTATGGTTGCCAAGTTCCTGCCATTTCTCCTGCTCTACCGAGGGTGAGGTATAATGCATTTGGCCTCCAGCCCCCCACGGTGGTGCATTATGCCGTGTGGCCCCCCAACAATAAACTGTGGGTGCAGACCCACCGTGGCAGTAGTGAGCTTGTGGGGCCTCGGACCTGCACAGGTTTCTCTTGGCTCTGGGAGATGTTTGGAGCTTTTTGACTTTTAGAAAAATTGAGACAGAATCTTACCGCCCATCAGCTCCGAGGCCGTCCTGCTTCACGGGCACAGAGGTGTCACTCGGGTCATTGCTTTAAAGAGATGCTCCGCACATAGCTCGTCCCCACGGTGCAGGGTTGGTTCCTGCCCTCGGGAGTCAAGATGGCCCCCGGCCACCCAACAGTGTAGAGGCTGGTGGCTCCTATGGTGTCGGAAAGGCTCTTAGTGTTCTGTTTCCAGGAAACTCCTTACCATCCTGGAGTCCATGGCACTCCTCGGGTGGACCCTCCTTCCTGGTACCGCTGGGTGGCCAGGGCCTGGAGCCCAGCGCCCAGAGCGGCACACGGGAGTTTTATTTCGAGATCTCCAAACGCTTGTCTGAGCGGATGCTGGGGTCAGCTCGCTGCTGATTTCGTAGCCAAGGACCCAGGACAGCTTTTTCTTCCCTGCTTCCTGAGATCTAGTCCAAGGGCGATGACATGCCCTGTGTCCTTCTCAGGCTGTGCTAGAGACCCATAGGAGAAGTGGGAACCGGGAAGCCACACGGTACAGTTTAATGACTCCCCTCTGTGGCGTCCATTAACTACATAGTGACCCCATCTGGGCCTCTCGTTCCTGCCGCTCCACGTGCCTGGTCCCTCTGGCTTCGGTGGCTGGAAGCTACTGTGTACTCCACGTTCCAGGCTGTGGAATTCAGCAAACTCCTCCAACTAGCTCCAGACCCCAGCTTGGGCTGCGACCCACTTTGTGCTGGGAGGGGCAGGCGCTGTCCTCTGCTAAGCCAGGCTTTGTGTCCCTTCAGAGGGCCATTGGCTCTAGAGCTCACACCCCATGCTGGCTCCTGTGGCTGTCCCTGAGCACGCCCCTTCTGCTCCACGCCTCTTCTCCCCTGTCCCCGCCTGGCTCCTCTAACACTCAAAGGCCTCAGGGCCTTGACCTACAGCCTGGGGTGGGAGTGGAGGGCACACAAGTGTCCATCAGAGATGTGGCAGACCCTCAGGAGCTCACCCTCAGGAGGGCTGGAAATATACACACCTGCCTCGGTGGCGGCCGGGACATGTGGGGGTCATGACCCGAGCCAGGCCTCCTCTGGCCACCTCTGTGGCACGTTTACCTCCCTAGAGGGCTCTGGTAAGTTGCCTGAGAGAGCATGGCACACCCTGAGTAGGGGTTCTCATTCTTCCCAGACCCGGGGCATTGGAGCTGTGGCTGCTAAGGGCAGAGAGCCCCGATAGAGCCCGGCTCTGTGGGAAAGAGCCTGCGTCCGTGTCACAGATCTGGGCACTGAGGAGGCCAGAGAGGTGCTGGGGTGGCGCTGCGGAGAGGCTTCCGGAGCCCGGCACCCTGTTATCAGTGGGTACGTTGGTTTCTCTTACTCTTCAAACCCAGGTTCAGACCATGGGCAGAAGGCTTGTGGGGTGGTGTTGGACAGAGGAGGGACCTGCTGGCCCCCGCAGAGCCAGGTCCTCACCTCGGCTCCGCCTGGGACAGGAGGCAGAAGGGCGGAAGGAAGGAGGGCTGGGAAATATACAAACCTGCCTCGGTGGCAGCTGTGGCATGTGGAGGTCATGACCGGAGCCAGGCCTACTCTGGCCACCTTCTGTGGCGCGTTTACCTCCCCGGAGGGCTCTGGCGAGGCACCTGAGAGAGCACAGGATGCACCCCGAGTGGGGGTTCTTGTCCTTCCCAGACCCAGATGTGGCGCTGTCCCTTGGTCCTTGACAGCTCCAGTGGGGAGGGGCCCCTGACTCTTACAACGCCCGTCCTTTCCAGTCTCCCCGCACCTGAGGCCACCCTGGTGCTTTTGGACACTGGCTTCTCAGACTCACATCAGATCCTCGTAGAAGCCCAGGCCACGGGAACCCCGACATTTCACGTGCTTCTGAGCATCAATAAATTTCCTGGGAAGAAAACTCAAGGCTTCCTTCAGGTCCTCCAAGTGGCTTCTGACCCCCAACACCGCATCCAGATGTTCAAAACATGCCCTGATGTTCTGTGCTCTCTCTGGGGTATGGAGGGGAGAGGGATCCATGGGAAAGCTCTGGGAACCCACCTGGCTCTGCACCTGGGTCTCCAAGATGTCCAGACAAGAAGGTTAGGAGCAGGACAGACAAGGAAGCCCCGAATCTTACAACGCCCAAGCGCAAGCCTCTGGGCGCCGAGACACAGGGCCAATTTCCTGAACCTTCTGGGTGGCATCGACGTAAAATGAATGCCTGGGCTGCCTGAGGGGGCGGCAGGCCAGCTCCAGCCGGAGACACAGGGCCCAGTCAGTGTCAGGAGGCAGGGAATGGCCTGTGACAGGTGTTCCTAGTGCCACTAGCCCATTCCCAACACCCAAATATCCAGCCCAACTGTAGATGCTTCTGTGAAGGTATTTGTTAGATGAGATGAACACAAACCAGTAGATCTGAGTAAGGCAGATGGCCTTCTTTCATGTGGGTGGGCCTTGTCCCATCTCTTGAAGGCTGTAAAGAAAAATACTGACTTCCCATAGGAAGAAGGAATTCTGCCTCCAGGTGGTCTTGGACTTCAGCTATAGCAAGAACTGGCCCACACACAGAGTTTAGACTGGCCAGGACCCATAGACACAGGACCTACTGCCTAAAATACATCTTTCCTTCTGTCTTTCTTTCTGTGGATAGATACCTAAAGATAGAGAGCTATGGATCTATGTATAGGTAGACGGAGTTACAGATCTATAGGTAATAGAGATCTCGGTAAACAGGTACATGTGTAGATCTGTGGATAAGAGACGTGGATCCCCCTCTTATGGACCCTGTTTTTGAAGAATTCTGACTAACTCATGGTCTCTTTTCCTTGCTAATATTTACTTAGTAATTACTAAGTTCTAAGTTTTTAATGCGAGCTGGGATTTAGCTCAGTTGGTAGAGCGCTGCGCTGCAGTCTCTGAGGTCCTGAGTTCGATTCCCAGCACTGCAACATGGGAGAAGGATGTGGCAATCCACTCCCAAGGCAATCCCGAAACAGCCATTGAAAACCCTATGAGGGTCACTATGAGTTGGACCTGACTTGATGGCACCTAACAACAACAACAAGTTTTTAATACACACGATTTAACTCTCAAGATCACAATGTGAGCTGCGTAATGGCCCCAGTCAGTGACCCACAGTGGGTGGAAGGGAAGAGAGCAGGAAGGCCCATGGAGCCCAGAGCTAGGGGCCTTCTGGAGTGAGGAAGGGAAGGGGGTTGACGTGGATGCCTGTCTTCCTTCTGTGAGATCCTCAGTGTGCGGGGAGCCTACTGCCAACTTCACTTCTGTGTGGTGCTATCAACCTGCCTCAGGGTGGAGTCCGCTTCGCTGTGAGCCTCGTGAGGGTCCAAGCGCACTCAGCTCCCACCTTGTGCAGTGCTGTTTCTCGCTCTCCCTCTCCTGGCTCCATTTCCAGTCTTCTTCGCTGCACTGCCGCTTCAGAAGGTGGGGAAGTGGGAGATTATCAGACCACTCCTCTGCCCGGGCATCTGGCCCACCTCCGAGAGGCTGCCTGGTTCTCTCCTCCCCGGGCTGTGGCAGGACCTGGGCTGTGGCCAGGACCCACAGACACAGGATGTACTGCCTTCAAATACATCTCTCCCTCTGTCTTTCTTTCTGCTGATAGATACCTAAAGATAGACAGCTATGGATCTATGTATAGATAGATGGAGATACTGATCTATATAGGTGATCTCTGCACACAGGTACATGTATAGATCTGTGGCACCAGAGCCTGGGGTCCCACAGGGCTTCACTGGACTCAGAGCACGGCCAGCGGGGTCTCACGGTCTCACGGAGGAATCAGACTTGGCGTGGCCTCAGCTCAGCTGCACAATCATTCCCACTGGGAAGCTGAGTTCTCTTCCCCGGCCAAAGGACTTGGCAGAACCTGTGCCCCATGGGGAGGTGAGGGCCCCTCACTGGCCTCTTCTGTCAAGCAGACGCCTTCAGCACCTCTCACCCACCTTGACCACACACTCGAGCCTGGCGCTCTGTCATCATTCAATTACACCCAACGAGGAGGCTCTGCCGCGCACCCGGGAGGGGAACCTGGGCTCCTGCCCACCCCGATGCTCCTGGCCAGCAGCCAGCCTCCCAGACACCACGCAGGAGTCGTCTTCTCTGTTATGCTGGGGCCATGGTGGCTCAAAAGCGCAGGGACCACACGGGCAGGGTTTGGCAGCCGAGGTTGGCGCCAGGATTGTTCTGAGCCTGGATCTGGCGTTCCTGGGGTGGCTGGAGGACAGCACATTTTATCTCGGGTATGTGGGGCGGCACTGTGAGATTTGGGCTTCCATGGATGAGACGCTAGGCTGGTGCTGCCAACACCACCAGGAAGTGGCTGCCTGGCTTCTGCAGGAGGGAGGTGGGAGAAGAAAGGACAGGTGCAGGGTGGGTGGGCGTCATCCAGGGTCACGGTGTCCATGTGTCCCAGACAGATGGGAGTCGGGGTTCCGCTGTCTCTCTGGACCTCAACAACCACCTTCCAAGCTGCTTTAGGCTGCAGTTGCTTCTACCTGGCCACAAGACAGCGCCATGTGAGGCGGAGCTGCGCTACGTGCAGCCTGGCCCTGTGCGGCCAGCCACAGCCTGTCACAGAGGGCCATCACCACGGGTTGTCTCTGCCACCCTGCCTCTGCCTTCCCAAGGTCGTGTGGCCTCGGACAGAAAGGTGCCCAGCATTCCATTCTCCTCGTCCACTCTCCGCTCCCCGGCTCCCCGACAGCTCCCCGGGCCGCTCTCTTCCTCCTCGCTGTCTCTGTAACCGGCTTCTCCCGGGTGGCCTCCTGGCTGCGTACCCCGGGCTTCTCTGACGGTGCCTTGCGTTTCCTTGCAGCGACTGGCGTAGGTATGACTGTTCAGCAGATGAGGAGCCCGGATGATGCGGGAGAGGGTGCAGTGCAGGCAGGGGGTGGGTGGGCAGGGCCAGCAGAGCAAGGCCAGGCCAGCGCCCCAGGATACGCGGGCTTCGACGCCTGTCCCCTGTGGTTCCTGGCGGCCCCCCTCCAGGAAACTGCCTGCACAATTTCTCATGAGAGAAATACATATTTTCAAAAAGGACCCCATCAGCAGCGGCCGTTGGGCACCGACCGCGTATGGGTTATTTCCCACGAAGCTCATGTCCTGTTTGGAGTAACTCAGATGGGGAGAGCACTCAGCCCTGGCTTGGGGCAGACAGCGGTAGCCTGCCGGGGGTCTGTGGGTGGGAAAGCCACCCACCAAGCTCTGGGCTCAAGGAGGACCGATCGCAAGTCCTGCTATAGTCCAGAGGGGCTCCCCCAGGCGCTTCCCTGGCAAACTCAGCCTTGAGGCTCGGGGGCCCAGGGCTAGCAGGGTCATTTAGGACGAGGTCCGTGAAGGCTCTGTCCCACTTTCACCCCGCCGACCCGGCCCTCAGACACTTCCGCCCTCTGTATTCTTCACTAGTTAGGTTCTGACACGGTGGGCCACGGCAGCTGACCCCAGCTCCTTGAAGCGGGAAAGGAATTTTACTTTGGGCGGAAAAAATGGCAGCCTCTGCAGGAGGCACAGGCCAGGCAGCTCTGGGGAGCAGGGGAGGGAAAGCTGGGAACCCCTCGCTGGCCACGCCCCTTGTCTCCCACTTCTCGCTCCCTCTCACTCTGCTCAAAGCTCAGAGTCGGGGCGCAGCGTTGGGGTCTAGTTTGGCAGGTGTGTGTGCTGGCCAGGGGCAGGGCAGCACCTTGGTTGCTCATCTTGGTTATTGGTGACTTGGGAGGTAACGAGGGGAGGACACAGGGGAACCTGAGCTCCAGGCTCAGGTAGGGGTGTGGGGGGAGGGCATGAAAACAGTGAGTTGGTTGAGGACAATCCAAGTTTGAGGTAGAATGTCCAGGTAGGGAGAGCGAGTGGCAGTTAGTCCGGCACCCAGGTGACCCCAGAGACAGCAGACGCTAGGGTGTCACGCTCAGTGGGCGCTGAAGGCAAGAAAGTGGCCGACGTGAAGCGTGAACAGGATGGGGAGAGGCAGACTGAGGGCAGAGCTGGGAGGACCCCGACTCAGCCTAGGATGGACAGGGAGAAGGAACAGGAGCGAGTCAAGGCTGGGACAGCGAGTGGTTAGTGTCCCGAGTGCTGCCCAGCCACGGACACAGCACCGTCCACTGCCCGGCACCGTGGCCCCTCACACCCCGCCCCTCGAGGCCACGTGCACCCCTCAGAGCTTCCCTACGGCCTCTTGGGGGAATGCTCAGAGGCGGGTTCTTGTGGCGGAAGCGCCTGGCAATTTCCATAGGGTCTGTGAAAACGCTGACTCTGTAGAGAAGGCCTCCTCTCCTGCCCTTCTGGGAGAATGACAGGTTCTCATCGCTGCTGTGGCTCCTGAGCACAGCTGTGCGGGTCTCGCCCTGCTGCCTTCATGGACCCACCCCTCGCCACGGCCAGCTGCCCCCTGCTCTGCTGGCCGCCTGCGTGGAGCGCTGCCCGCCAGGGAGCGGGTCACTGTGGCTCAAGGCTGTCCCTGCCAAGGCCCAGGTCTCACAGCTGCAGGCACCCAAGAGAGCCTGCCGCAGGCTGGGCTCCCATCTCTGAAGAAATACGCAGCGACCATGGCAAAACACCCGCCCTATCTCTCATCCCTTCCTTTCTCTGCGCTCAATAAAAAGATAATGATCGTGGCCACTACACCTCTTCGTGGCTCTGGGCTTCTTCATTGGCTGTTCAGCCTGAAGTCGCTGCCGGTGCCCGTGGTCTCTGGGTGGGGGCTCCTGCGCACAGTGAGCACAAAAGCCCCCCGCGGGTTCAGCCATCTTGCCATTGTCATCTGAGATTTTCTTTAATTAAAAGTCTGCCTTGGAGTATGTCAAGTACTCCTGTATTTTCGCCATTCTTCTTATCTCTATGGCAACGAAAATATTTCCACATTTACATGGACATCATATTCTCTGCTAATGTTCTATCTGAACCGTGTGCGCACCGCGAGGGGAGCCGTGGCTGCCGGCTGCCGCGGCTGGGATGCTGGAGTTGCCAGGACAACGAAGGATCCTAAAGATGTCCTCAGAGCCGCACTAAATGGAGGCTTTAAATTAATTCATCCCATGTGTTCCTCTAGCCTTCGTTGTTAATTGAAATAATAGGAATGACCTTCCATGTACATTCAGAGCGCTGCCCTATTAAAATCGGCTGTGCTGTTTGCTTAAGTACACTCGTCTATCGGGCAAATCTAGCGTGAAATGGGGGGAAATGGAAGACACTTACCTCGTGCTGCGGCGTATTGACATGCAGGCACGGGGAGCGGGCTTGCTTCTGTCAGGCTGGAGCTACCAGCAATAACATTCTTTATTTTAAAACTTTATTTTAAAACTTTATTTTAAAACTTTATTTATTTTTGCTCCCGTCTCTGCAGCTGTTGGAGCTAGTGCTTAGGGTCAAAGAGCAGCACTTCTGGGCAGCCCACACGTGGGCGTGGACAGGGCGAGGAGGAGGCTGGGCATGGGGCCTTGAAGGCCACTGTGTCCTCCGGCCCTTGCAAGCTTGGGGCCGGGAGCGTCTTTCCTCCAGGCTGCCTCACCTCTTTAGTCACCTGCTCCCCGAGAGCTCTACAGAAAGCGCCCACGGTGACTTGGGGATCCTAAGTGACTTCTCCCGCCAAATGAAGTCTTGTGGAAAGCACAGAAACATGGAGAGTGAAGAGTGTTCTTGTCCCTATAAGTGAGGAAACAGACCCAGGGTTTTTTTTTTGTTTTTGTTTTTTTGAAAATGACACTTTGCCTGTAAAGACTAACCTATTTGGCACTAGTGATTAGATTTAGAAGTTAACTACATAAATTTGGGGCTTTATATATATATATATTTTATATATATATATATATACATATATATATATTTGGGGCTTTATATATATATATATTTATATATATATATATAATATATATAAATATATTATATATATATATATATAATTTAATCAGCAGGTGCCAACTGGATGTGAACTGAGGACCACTGAGTCACCAAGAGGACCTTCCCACAAAGTTCCCTTTTTATTTAACCACAGACATTCAGATTGAGGTAAATGCAGTGAGGCAAGACTGTGGATTAAGGCTGAGTCAGGAGGCAATGAGCCTTGGAGATCGCACCCTTCAGGCTGAGGTCAGGAGACTTGGGGCAGGGCTGCCCAGGTAAGATGAAGTCTCAGGCCTTGAAAGCAGGAAGAAGACGGATGGGAAATGGAGAAATCCCCAGGAGGGGAGCCTCCAATGTCCCACTTCCTATCTTTGTCTGCGGCTGACTTGCAGGGACCTGAGCCTGGTTTTCCTTTTCTTTAGGCTCTTGTGTACCGCATGATCAGAAGTTGTGAATTGAATTCTGTGATGCCCATCTACAGCTGTGTTGTTAGGTGCTGCTGAGTCCCCAACTCATAGCGACCCCATGTACAACAGAGCGAAACCCTCCCTGACACTGTGCCATATCTGGCACTATGTCAGTGCTTCTCTGCTCCTTGTAGGGTTTTCAATGGCAGATGGTTTCAGGAGTGGACTGCCAGATCCTTCTCCCTAGCCTGCAGCACCTGGTATTCCCAGGTGGCCCCCATCCAAGGACGAACCAGGCTGCACCCGGCGTAGCTTCCAAGGTCAGGTGGGATCGGATGCCAGGGTGATATGGCTGCAGACTCTATAGCTCCCGAATAAAACAGAAATGATAAACAGTAAGCAAATAGCCAGAGCCCTCTGCTGTATTTGAAATGAGATTCTGGTTTTCCTGGGGGTCTCAGTGATGCCTCTAGAAGGTCACCCGGGAGCAGTAGCCTGAGCAGTGAATGAGTAGGAACTGTAACCATGGTGGCAGCCTGGCAGGCGGCGGGGGTGGTGGGGATACAGCTTCGGTACCAGCTCTGGAGTTTTCTGCAGCACCTTCTCCTCTGAGCGGAGTCCCACCTGGCTGGGCTGTGTGGGGCCCTGCGCCTGGGGAGCGTTCTCCTGGCTCCACTTCTCAGAGAGCAGATTCCCTTAGGGCTGTGAGCCCTTCCCAGGGAGCACCAGCTAGGGGGTAAGCCAGGGAAGTGACTCCAGGCAGGGCTGGCCAGGGTGGGAGAGGCCAGGGCCGCAGAGGTTCCCTGGGGATTGGTAATTACTCTAATGGTTTTCTGACTGCTGAGTTTAAAGGCATTACCAGGAGGGCTTTTAAAATGATGACTTTTCCTCCAGAGCTGCAACACGCACTGCTTGTCCGCGCTTTCAGCCAAACGGACAGCTGACGGAAGCCCAGACCCTGGCCAGGGAGAAGCCCTGAGGTTGCTCTTTGATCTGAGGGGGGCGGGTGTCGTCGTTGGGGTCTGACTTTTGATGGTCTGGTCCAGGTTTTATTTATTTATTTTTATGGTTCATAGAAAGATGACAAAATAGTACTCTGAGGAGGTAAGATTTGTCTCCCAACTTAAAACTCCTTTCTCTCCTTTTAGAAGCACTAAGTCATTGTGGAAGCTGGGCATGGTGGCGCTCACCTGTAATCCCAGCGACTAGGGAGGTGGAGGTAGGAGGATCGCAAGTTTGAGACCAAGGTAGTCTGGGTAATTTAGCAAGACCTGGTCTCAAAAAGTAAAAAAGATGGGCTGAGGGTGCAGCTCAGTGGTATAGCACTTGTAGAGCACGCAAGCACAGGGCCCTGGGTCCAACTTGCAGTACCGCCAAAAAAAAAAAAGAAGAAGAAGAAGAAGAATCAAGTCATTGTGGCCTTACCTGTTTGCCTGCTGTTACACTGTTACATGGTAACATCTGGCAGATATGCTGCCAGAAATAATGAAAGAAAAAACCAACATGTCATTGATAACATGTTGCTCAAACTCATGTTATGAAGTTGTTATTGCCATTTAAAGGCAGCACTCTCCAGTTCTTCAAAAAGATATTTTTAAGTTTTCAAAAGTTTGAATGTCAACACTTGTTAGGTGCCGTGAAGTTGGGTCTGACTCATAGTGACCGTGTGTACAACAGAACGAAACCCTCCCCAACACGGTGCCATGCCGGCACTATGGCAATGCTTCTCTGCCATTTATAGGGTTTTCAATGGCTGATTGTTTTGAGAATGAGCTGCTGGTCTGTCTCCCAAGCGGACGCACCCAGTATTCCCAGGCAGTCTCCTATCCAAGGACTAACCAGGCCAACTCTGCTTAGCTTCCGAGATTAGATGGGATCAGTCCCATAGCAGTACAGCTATAAACTTTGACACTTGGCTAGTGATAACATAAGAGCACGTTCCTGTGCCTACATCTGGCTATCCACATGGATAGTTCCTGCGCTATTGATTTGCATGCTTTAGAAAAGAAAAAGCCTGGTAGAGATTGGCTGATACTGGAGAAGGAGGGTTTTTACTGTTTGTTGTTGTTGTTGTTAGGTGCCGTGGAGTCGGTATCCGACTCATAGCGACCCTCTGTACAACAGGGGAAACACTATTGTCAGTGCTTCTCTGCTGTTCATAGGGTTTTCAATGGCAGATTGATTTTTGGGAGTGGGTTGCCAGGTCCTTCTCCCAAGCCTACAGCTTCTGGTGTTCCCAGGCGGTCTCCCATCCGGGTACTAACCAGGCCCAACCCTGCTTAGCTTCCTAGATCTGACGGGATCGGATGCCACAGGGCTATGGCTGCAGGCTTTTTACTGTTTAGGAAAATAGAAATAGCAGACTCTTGGCTGGATGATAGCAAACCAGATACCGGACTAGGAACTGAACATTTATCTGGGGAACATTCCTGAGTAAATAATTGGGAACTCGGAGAAGTCAGAGCAGATGTCCCCACAGAGGGCCAGACTGCTGCTCTCAAGTCGTAGGCGGCAGAACTGTGCTGTGGCTCTGTCTGCAGCCACAATCAGCAGGCACTGGCAGCGGTGCACAGGAGGAGCCCCGCCAGCCTCCGGCTGTAGTGCTGCTGCTAGCTGATGAATCTTGAGAAACTGGAAGGGAAGTTTAGGTTTCCAATAAGCCTTATTTCATTTTCCTCTTGAATTTACTAACTTCATTATTGCCTTACAGTGATGTTTTCCATACCTTTGTATATTTAATTTCCTTTTTAATAGACAGACTGTCATGGGAGGTTACACAAAGCATTATTATTCAAAGGGATGTTTATATCACTAAGATAAATATCATAGGGAATTATGGATTGTGAGTGTTTATTACATATGCAACCGAGAAAAATGACTGGGTATTACCAAGTAAAAACATGCTATATTTAAATAATGTGATAACAATCACCGGCCATCGAGATTTTCCTTGGTGTTCTGAAATTAGAATATACAGAAATGCAAATTAATATTAAACTCTGTGTATAATGTTGAGAGTCTGCAATACCCGTAACAAAGCAGAGATTCGCGCTGTGCTGGGCAGGCTGGTGCCCTAACTGGATTCAACTGCAGGAGGCCTGTGGAAACCATGTGGGCTCAGGGAGTAAGGGGCCGGAGGGGCTCTGTGAGCTCCGAAGGTAAGGCCATTATCATTATAGAGTTTGCTGTCTATGGCTCCTCTGGGGGCGACATGGGAAGCACTGGAAAGAAAGTAATTGATGATGTGCATGAGCAGAGAAGTCCAGGCCACTGAGAAGTCAGATAGGCAGAGGTCAGCTGGGGGATTATGGAGCAGCCACAAAACGTGGGTGGTGTTTTACGCAGGCCAAGGGTGGGAGTGGACAGAAGGGATGAGGTGAAAAGTGTAGGCAGGCTGGGCTCCTGCAGGTAAGAGGCGGTGGCTATGATGTGACTGGTCGGTGCTCTTGTGGGTGGGACGGCGCACTCAGGGCACATTTCTAGCTTCTACACGTGCTTCCGCTCACTTCATTTCGGTTTCTACCTTCCGAGGACACGGCAGTGCAGTTTCCTGCGTCAAATCCGCCCTGAACTCCTCTGACGTATGAGGAATGTAATAAGGAATGTCTGACTGTAAAAAACCTGTCACTGGAGCAGGCAACGGGAAACTTTTGAGCCACTCAAAGAATGTACAGACTTTGCTTCTCCTTTTTTTAGCAAAAACAAACAAACAAAAACAACCCAAGAAGCAACCGATCCCAGCAGACATGTTTTAAAAGCGGTTTGAGTAACCTAAGCCCCCTCCCCCACATTTGGGGAAAGAACTAAATCCGAGGGAGGACCTCATTTCTTTCCTGTATCTCACAAGGGCTGGGGTATAGCTCAGTTGGTAGGGCGCTGCTCCACATTCTCTGAGGACTCGGGTTCTATTCCCAGCACCGCAAAAATGGGAGAAGGATGAGGCAATCCACTCCCAACAACAATCCTGAAAACAGTCAGCCATCAAAAACCCTATGAGGGTCGCCATGAGTTGGGCGAAAACTCCATGGCACCTAACAAAAACAACGTAGCTCACGAGGCCTCTGTGACCACAGTGGGGTGTTCTCACGTTTTATCATCCTGACATTTAAGGAGCTCTTCCCATCTGAGCCACTGTGGAATTGTAAGGATGGCCCAAACTTGAGGAACTATTAATGTACTCTCTATTTTGTAAGTAACTGGAGTCTCAATGGGGTGACCTCCCTTGCTTGGGATGACCTTAAGAGGTCATGGTAGACCGGGGTTCCCTCCTATCTGGTATTTCTGTGGACAGACAAGCTTTCTCATGGACGCCTTCCCATGGGCGAGCATTCTTCACCAGGACCTGCAGCCTAATTCCTTTAAACTTCTGAGCATATCGTATTTTCCTTGTAACTTTCACTCAATTATAATTTTGGATATAATGTATGTGATATAGATGACGTGTAACACATTATGATATATAATAGGATGTTGTTGTTGTTAGGTGCCGTCGAGTCGGTATCCGACTCATAGCGACCCTCATAGGGTTTTCCATAGCTGAGTGCTTCGGGATTGCCTTGGGAGTGGATTGCCAGGTCCTTCTCCCATTTTTGCGGTTCTGGGAATGGAACTCAGGGCCTCAGAGACTGCAGCGCAGCGCTCTACCTACTGAGCTAAATCCCAGCCATATAATAGGATAGATAAACATATACTATATCTCCTCAGTATATACCTGGTAGGTTCCAGAAACCATGCAGATTTCTTTAAGACAGAATCTTATATAATCCTCAGACATATCCTGCCAGGTAAATATTGTTGTTGTTGTTGTTAGGTGCCATTGAGTCGGTATCCTCATAGGGTTTTTAATGGCTCACTGTTTCGGGATTGCCTTGGGAGTGGGTTGCCAGTTCCTTCTCCCATTTTGTGGTGCTGGGAATTGAACTCAGGACCTCAGAGACTGCAGCGCAGCACTCTACCAACTGAGCTAAATCCCAGCCCCAGGTAAATATTACTATTTACAGTTTACGTGGCAAGGGGAACGGGGTCCACAGAGACTGAGGATTTTCCCTTACAGAGATTATAGGCAGTGACAAAAGGGGACCCACACTCTGGTCTCCAGCATCTATGGCTAGGCTGGAAGTGTCATAACACGGTCATATGCCCCCAATCATTTTGCTCTTCAAACTTAGAGACACCGACAAGGATCTAAATGCAGGGAGACCAGCAGAGTGACTTCTTCCCATGTCCTGCTCTGTGCCTTGGCCGGGCTCCTGTGTCTGGAGCCCAGTCTGTTCCCCTTCCCCACTCCACCGTCTTCTTTGAAGGGTCTTGTTCGATGCTGTCATGCTGGGGCGATGGCCACATGGTAACTAAGGGCCAACAATGGAAGGTCTAAGCTCCGTGTTGTAATTAAACGCAACTTAGTCCAACTCATGATTATGACACACATAATAGTCCTCTTGCCCATGGTAATTAGCCATAAATGCTGAGCAGCTCACATAAACGATGATCATTATACTATTACAGAGCTAACCCATGTTTCCTTCTATTTTCCTTTTACTATTTTATTGGTATCTGTGTACAGCGTCCATGCTGACAGTTTCCCTAACTTTGCTACAATGGAGCCTGCTGTCTGACCATTCCCCTTGGCCCTCGCTTTCTCTCTCCATCTCTCTTCACATCACATACACACACACGCATACACACACACACACACACACACCATACACATGCACCTGTGTGCATGCATGGCCACGCCAGCCAAGATGCCCCGTGCAGACAGCTGCCCAGAGCCCTGCCCAGAACTCCTCTGCAGGTCCCTTGTGTGTCCCCAGCAGTGCCACACAGCAGCTCTTAGTGCCAAGGGAGCCTGTGGGGAGGCTGTCTGAGCACACTGGTGTCACACCTCAGGTCTGCTCACTAGAAGGCGAAGTACATGTTCTGTGGGTGACTCTGCCCTGGGTGAAAAGGACCTCTGGGTATTGACCAGTGACGAGCTAGGTGGTGAAGGCAGCGGGTCTGGTCAGTTGCCTGGATGGTGATGTTGAGGGAAGCCTGCTGTGGGTAGCGGGGCCCACGATGGCTGAGGCGAGGAGCTGGGCTTGTCTGCAGGCTGGGCTGGATTTCTGGGTGCTGACTATGTTCCAGAAGCTGCATTTATTTCATAGTCATTGGTTATACCCATCCAGTTGTCAGAACTGGAGACCACAGTGCCACGTCGTTGTGGGGACAGATACTGGAGTTAGGATGATCTGGATTAAAACCTTAGCTCTGAACCCTTAGGTTTGGGGTGAGTGTTACAGACAAGCAAGTGGAAGGGCCAGCATGATGTATTATGGTTGAAGGTATCAGTATGAACTCACATTAGCTTGATATCCATCTCGATGGTGATATAAAGACGTACTTAGAGATGTGGGCACAGGCACCAGTTAGTGGACACACAGGCTTCTCTGCTTTGTTAGCTGGGAGCTCCTAGAAACAACCCCATCTGCACACCCAGCACCGAGACCCTGATACTAAGGCCATACTCCAGTGAAAGGGCCTGGGGCTCCCCAGAGAAATATCTATTGAAGGACTGAGCTTGCATGGGAAATATCCCAGGCAAACCTGAGAAGCCATGTGGTTGGAGAAAGCACAGGTGTGCTAAGGAAATCCCACAGCAAAAAGGACGTGCCAAGGGTGCAGGAGCAACCAGAAGGGTTCCCCAGGGGTATGGCCGGGAGAATTTGAGAAACGCAATAAAGACAGTGATACAATCATCCCCCATATCTGCCACTGAACTTTCTGCTGTTTTAGTTAAACTGTAGTCCAGATGATATTACATGAAAAATTCCAGAAATGAGCACATTTTAAAAAACTTTTATGATGTTGCTGTTGTTAGGTGCCATTAGGTTAGGTCCAACGCATAGCGACCCTATGTATAACTGAACGAAACACTCCCCAACACTGTGTCATGCCCGGCACTATATCGGTGCTTCTCTGCTATTCATAGGGTTTTCAGTGGCAGATTGTTCTTTTCAGGATTGTTTCAGGAGTCGGGTGCCAGGTCCTTCTTCTGTTTTTATCATGGTGGGGATTGAATCCAGGGCCTCAGAGAGTGCAGAGCAGCCCTCTACTGACAGATCTAATCCTCAGCCCCAACTTTTATTATGGTACACTTTTATTTTATTATTAGTCATTGCTGTTAACTTCCAGCTGTGCCTAATTTGTAAATGAAACTTCATCCTAAATATGCATGTATAGATAAAGTCTATACAGTACTGTCTATGGTTTCAAGCACCCATTGAACATCCGAAAATGTATCTCCTGCCACGAAATGGGGGAGACTGAATTGGATTACAATCCTCCTTCGCCAGGTGACCCAGGCCAGCACCTGTAGTGAAACTTGCGCTGGTCACAACACAAAGACACGGTTGACTCGATGTGAAGAGAATGCCACGCTCCTCTGGCGACCCTCCTCTCCAGACCACATGGCTCAGACAGCCATGAGAAAAAATCAAACAAATCTCAAACACACACGTTCTTCAAAGCACTCGGCTGGCCCTCTTCGAACCTGTCCAGGTCATCAACAAGAAGGATCCTCTGGGGGACTGTCCTGGCTGAGGGGAGCCTAGGGAGATGAGCTGACCAAGTGTCCGGGTGGGAGCCTCAGGCAGGAAGAGGACGTTAGGTGGAAACGAGGGAACTGAAGAACGCCGGCCCTCGGTTGTGGCGCTGGTCACTTTGGTGCATTAATGGTGACGCAGGGTCCATTCTCTCTCGAGATGTGCTATCAGGAGAAGCTGGGGTCGCCTCTGGCCACACTCACTCTTCCTCCAGATGTCAGCCTGCAGCACGGCGTCTCTTCTATGCCTCACATCATCAGAGAGGGCAAAGTCATTCCATGTGGGACACCGAGGAGCTCCGTGCTCTTAGCACCAGGCCCCATGAATCCGCAGCCTTTGGAAGCAGGAAGCACATTCTATGACTTCCGGGTGCCCGGGGAGATCCTGCCCACTGCTGTGCGGTGTGCCTGTGGGGTGGGGGTCACACGGCATCCATCACTGAGCTCTGGTGACAGGTGAATGAGGCTCCGTGATGGTGGCTAGGGCGCTCCACACACTGCTGTTCCCTTTGAGCCTGCGGAGCTGAAGCTGCCAGCGACTCCAGGGTGGATTCCCCAGCAGCTAAACCGTTGTCTGGCTGGTGTCTCGGTCTGGAGGATGGGGCAGGAGGCACTGTGCTGGAAAGGGGTACAGAGTGACGTGGGGAGCGCAGGAGGGGTGCTGCCAAATGGTGCGACTGTGAAAGTGACTGTTCGCCTGCCTGGGGCTGAGTTTGGAGCTATCGAGGCTGATAACAGAAAGCCTAAGAAAATTCGTCACTTCTCCCTCACCACAGGACCGGCCACTCCATTAAGTGAAAAGTCCACGTGGGGCTCTTTGGCGCAGCCCCGCCCCTCCGGTTTCCTTTCCATCGTAGGCTGTAACTGTCGGATCTCCTGACTCTGCAGTGTGGACGCATGCGGCATGCTGTCCCAGCATCAGGGCGTCCATCCGTGTGGCCCTGGTGGATCCGTGTTCCCTTTCCACGGAGGGGAATGAGGTCTGCAGGACTCCAGGCATCTGTCGATTCTCTCAGAGAGCTGGTGGGCACCGAGGCCTGACTCACTTGTCTCAACCTCTGACGTCATCTTATCTCCTGGTGGGATTTGTCTTTGTATAAACGATACCGGATCTACACAGAGACAGAGAAGGGAAGGGATGGCGCTGGGGGAGTTGATGTTTGTAAGAGACGGGGTGGGAGGTCATCCGTCTGAGAGAGAAGAAAGAAAGAAGAGTGAGAAGGGGGGGCTTGGGAGTTGAAGTGGTGCTGCGGGACCCCACCAAGGAGAGCCTAGGGCAGCCCCAGGACAGAAGTCCCAGGCAGTGGCCAGCAGCCCCAATGTGGGCTCTGTGGGCTGAGCAGCAGCACTGTGTGGGGGGCTGAGGCATGTGATCCCGGGGGTCTGCACAGCTCCCGAAAAGATCCTGTTGGCTAATCTGGAGGGTGAGGGCTCTGTGATGCACCGTCTGCCTGTGGCTTCCTCACCGGCCTCTCTGGCAGGTGGGGCTCACGTGCGCTAAGCCACCTCCGAGCATCTTGTTGGACGTGGGCAGAGCCAGTGGCGGGATCAGTGTGTGCAACCTCAGCTGCCCCGTGGCTGGCATGGTCCTGCCTGCCCACTGGAGCTCGCAGACAGGAAGGGACGCTCCCTGGCTGCCAGGGTGGCCCGAGGCCCTAGGACTTCCTGGCAGTGCTGACTCCAGTCACCCTCACTCTTCCTCTAGATGTCAGCCTGCAGCACGGGCGTCTCTTCCATGCCTCACATCTGGGGCCTGTTATGAGAGACAGCAAAGTCATTCCATGTGGGAGAAAAGCTCTTGAGGCCAACTTTCAAATAGCTGGTGATCGCCTTTAGGTGAAAGATAAAGAGCCAGGCATGTGCTTGCGTTCCAACCATAGGATGGAAAGGCTGTGTTAACCCCAGAATGCAGCTCATGGAAAGGAGGACCTGTTTGCCCTCCTGTATCAGTGTCCGTGGGCCTGTTTACAGAGGAGGCCACAGGAATCCACCAGGGCCCAGCAGTGGGGACACTCATACACGTCCACACACCAGCTCTGATGCTTAGTCTTCATCGTCAATCTGACTGGCTATAGAATCACCTAGGAGATGGGTGAGGCCACCTCTAGGAGTGTCTGTGAGAGAATTAACTGAGGGGAAGACGTCCCTGAGTGTGGGTGGCCGCATCCTATAGATCCGGGGCTGGCATAGAATAAAATGGTTGTTGTTGTTGTTAGGTGCCGTCGAGTCGTGTCCGACTCATAACGACCCTCATAGTGTTTTCAATGGCGACTATATCAGGATTGCCTCTGGAGTGGATTACCACATCCTTCTTCCATTTTTGTGGTGCTGGGAATTGAACCCGGGACCTCAGAGACTGCAGAGCGGCGCTCTACCAACTGAGCTAAATCCCAGCCCAGAATAAAAGATAGAGCAGGAAAAAGGCAGCCAGCGAGGCATTCTCTCTGTGTCTGCCTCCTGGCTGCTGTGTGATGAGCTATTGTTCTCCCCGATCTCCTCTCAGCCATGATGGACTGAAACCTCTGCAACCAGGGGCCAGATAACTCCTTCCTTCTTTTAAGTTGCTTTCTTAGGTATTTTGTTACAGTATCAAAAATTCTGACTAACACAGAAAATTCATACTGAGAGCAGGGTCATTGCTTTGACTTCCTGACCGCGAGGTTCAGAAACCTTTGGAACTGCTTTGTGGAAGGAATTTAGAAGAGTTTGGAGATGTGAAGTTGACAAACCCTAGATTGCTGAAAACAAAGCTTAGTGGGCTCTTCTGGTGGGGGTTCAGAAGACCAGAATGCCAAAAGGAACACAGTGAAGGCTAGGCTCATGAAGTTTCAGATGGGGAGGAAGGCTCTGAAGGGAATTGGACTAGAGGGCATTCGTGTTCCATTCTGGCAAAGAGCTTGTCTAAATTTTGTCCATGTCCTGAGGCATTGTGGGGGGCTGAGTATAAAGGTGATTGTTGTTGTTGTTAGGTGCCGTGGAGTTGGTGTCCAACTCATAGTGACAGTATGACAGGTAAAGCAGTATTGTTAGTACCTCTCTGCTATTTATAGGGTTTTTAATGGCTGATTGTTTTTTGGGAGTGGGTTGCCAGGTCCTTCTCCCAAACCTACAGCACCTGGTGTTCCAAGGCACTCTCCCATCTAAGTACTAACCAGGCCTGACCCTGCTTAGCTTCAGAGATCTGATGGGATCTGGCACAGGCTTAAAGTTGATAGACTTATTAATTTGAGGGATGAAATTTTAGGCCCAGCACTTAGGTTGGGACATATTTTATTTTATTTTTTATATTTTTGCACTACTAGAGGTTGTACTCAGGGCATCAGATATGTTAAGCAAGTGCTTTACCACTGAGATACACCCTCAACCCCTTAAATTATTATTTTTTTCTTTTTTTGAGACAAGGTCTCACTAACTTGCCCAGGCTGCCTCTAGCTTCAAACTCATGATCCTCTTGCTTCAGCCTCCTAAGTCACTGAGATTACAGGCATGCCCCACAGCATCTGGCTTGGGGCATGGTTATTGCTAACTGCTTTTAGCCAACTTACAGTGAAAATTGTGATCAAGAAGCAGCATGGAAAAATTTGAAAAACTTTCAGTGTGGTCAGAAAAGCCTTGTAAAGGTGGGGCTAAGGAATTCATGGTTTCTGAAGAGATCAGGGCCATTCAAAAGAAGCCAAATACTTTGCACCAAGACAACAGGAAGGATGCCTTGAGGGGCATTTCTGGAATTAGGCAGATCCCATTCATCACAGACTTAAAGTGTGAGGTTTTAATTAGTTTGAAATATTTTTGCTTTGAGAAGAAATTTCCAGCCTGCCCTGCTTACACAGACCTGCCAGTGAGGTATTTCCCACATTTAGCCACCCAGGCACACAAAAGCTCCTAAATCTGTGGCCCATAGGGGCCCAGTTACTGCTTGAGCTGGCACCAGACCTTGGTGACATCCACATAATGCTGGTTTTGCAGGCATGCAGAGGGCAAGAATTATGGGGTCATGGCAGCTTCCACCTAGATCGCAAAGGAAGGTCTGGAAGGCTAGGCAATGTGTAGCAGGGTCCCCAAGAAAGCATGTGTGGAGCTGTGAGAGTAAAGCCAAAGATGTGATGGAGGCCCAGGAAGTGAGAGATGCCAAGTACATGGGATGTCTGCCAAGGAAAGCTGCAGGTAGCAAGTGAAGCCAGACCAAGAGAGAGGCCAGTGGGTGCAAATGGCAAAGCCATGGGGCAGGGGCTTCCCAAGCCCTTCAGAACTCACGTCATGCCGCCACGTGCCTCCAACACTGGATGTGCAGCGCAGGACGTAATGTTTTCCCTGCTGGGTTTCAGTCTTGCTTTGGTCTTATCATTTCTTGCTATTCTATTTCTTCCTTTTGCAATGGGAGTATTCACTGTGTATCTTAAAAACCCGTAACATCCTATTTAATTTTCAGGCGCTTTCAGTTAAGAGCTTGCCTTGAGTCTCAGAAGAGATTTTGAGCTTGGACTTTTGAATGGTGTTGGAAGTGTTAAGAGTATGGGGCCTGCTGAAGATGGACTGAATCTGTTTGCCACTATGAGGTGGACATGAGCCTTGTGGGGGTCAGGTTTCAGGAGGTGTGTTGGGGTGTCAAGTTGACAAGGAGTGGTCTCGTGATGGTCAAGCTTGACTGTTAGCTTGATTAGACTCCAAGGGGATTAGGAGAGCACGCCTCAGAGTGTGTCTGTGAGGGCATGAACGGAGAGATTAACTAAGGGGGCGGAGGCCTGCCCTGAGCGTGGGTGGCACCACCCCATAAGCTAGGGGCCAGGGTGGAGTAAAGGGAAGACAAAGGGCCAGCCAGCGCAGGCGTCTCCTTCTCCGCTTTCCGACCTCCGCGAGGTGAGCTCTTCTGCTTGACCATGTCCTCCCCACCATGAGGCACCGAAACCTCCGAAACCGTAGGCAAAGCAAATCTCTCCTCTCTGAAGTCGTTGATGTCAGAGACTGTGTCACAGGGACAGAAAGCCTGAGGGCTACACTAACGCACACGCACACTCACGTCCACTCATGTACACCCGTGCCCACCACTCCCATCCACACCTGCATACACATCCGCAGCGACTCACGTGCGCTCACACACATACTTGTACACACCGCCTCACACTCAGACTCTCTCACACCCGGCCATCCCTACATGTTCAGCCTTTGCAAGTACTGGAAGAACCACGGGTCCCGTGTGTTCTAGGATGTGGGTGTCTTGGGATGAGGAAGCCAAGGCACGAGTTGCCCTTAGTGCCAGAGCAAAGTCCCGAGGATGAGCTCTCTTGGGCATCTAAGGAAGCTCTTCTTTGTAGGCACTCCCCAGCTCTGGCTCCAGGGCACCTCAAAATCCTCCCTGGCACAGGCAGAGTCTGCAGGACTCGGAAAGGTGGAGGCAATGTGCAGCTAGCTCCTGGGAAGGGGCAGTGGTACGGGGGCAGGGGCTGTGTGTTGACTGTCCACAGTAGGGAGGGACGAGCCTACTGAACGCCACGCAGGGCTAACGCTGGATACCTGTTGGATGTGCTTTCGTTTAAAGAGCAAACATCAAAGCACTCGGCCTTTCTGTTGGACGCCCATTGACTTGCACTTAATATACTCAGCTACCAGTGGGAGCTGAAGGGCCAATTTGCTGTGGGGCTTTCTGTGCATTAGTGTCCATTATAAGGTAACGGGTGTCTATCAGTGTCAATATGTCAGCAACCAATTAATTCAGCTCACTACTCCTTCCCAGTAATTGCTAATCACTGGACCATCTAGTGCCACATGATATTAAATACCATTTTGACCACTGCAGACAGCATTTACAGGGGGACCTGAGAGAAAGTGGCATTTAGTGTCTCATAGCAGTAAACTGACAGGCAGTATTGGCCATAAGAGAAAGATATTTTATGGGAGGATTTTTAGAGGGTGACTTGTATTTAGAATCGAATGTATTTTAGGATTTATGTTCACAATTGTATATTAAGTGTTACTAAATTACAGGTTATGTATTAAGGATTACATATTAAGTATTGGTTGTAGAATACATTTGGTAAAAGGTTTCATAAACATAAAGAATAATGCTGTGGTAAGATTTTTAGTTCTTTTAAAAAGTTTTATACCTAGTCGTTGTTGTTGTTAGGTGCTGTCAAGTCAAGTCCGATTTATAGTGACCTTCATAGGGTTTTCAATGGTTGACTGTTTCAGGATTGCCTTGGGAGTGGGTTGCCAGTCCTCCCATTTTATGGTGCTGGGAATCAAACTCGGGACCTCAGAGACTGCAGAGCAGCACCCTACCAACTGAGCTAAATCCCAGTCCCATCTATCTAGTTAGAAGAGGTGATATAAAGTGACCATTGCATTTGGAAGGACGTGACCAACCTGATACATGAGACCAAGCAGAAAACGAGGGCCTTGGGGCCAAAACAACTGAAGTCCACATGGACAGCACAGGGGCTTCCCTCTCAAGGGAACACAATGGGGAGTGCCAACTGTATGCCGTGATGGGGCGGAGGGACTTCTTTCATGGCTGCTGGCCTCAGGGACATCAGGCAGGGACCAGGGGAAACTGCATGCGCCTGCCTGGGAAAGAAGGCGGGGGCTTCCTTTGCCACTGAGGACGTCCTGCGGTGCCCACCTGCTCCCATCATGAGCAGTGACCATCACTGGGGCTGCTCAGTGTGGGGGACAGAGACACCAGGCCCAGGGCCTGGGGTGTTCACGCTCCACAAACCTGTGAAGATGTTTCAGACCTGAAATAGTTAAGGAAAGGGAAACCCCAAGACTGAAATTTACACGTTTCAGTTCAACACTTGGAAAACAAAGCTAGGTCACGCTCAGTAATGGCTGCGCTTAGATTTTGCCAGAACCGCATTGCATTTGGAAACCCCGTGTGCGTGAGCCTGTGGGACTCCCGGGAATGCCAGAGTGTGCTGACGGCCTGGCCCGCCTCGCCGACGCTCAAGCCCAGGAGTTGGTTGTTGCCAAATAACCAAAACTGCAGGAAAGAGCACAGGAGTGCGAGCTGGCGCTAGGTGTGTGCGCGTCCTTTCCCATGTCGGCTCTCTCCCTCTACGCGATAATCGGCCTAAAAGTATTATTGTGATTTCTGTGTCACAGGGAGACAGGTGTCACTGCCTGCCTCCAGTGACACAGCTTGTGAGGGCCGAGCTGGGATGCTAACACTGCACTTAGCCGCTGCTCCGCGGTGGCCTTGCCCTTTGCTCGTAAGGGCCATTGCGTCTCTCTGAAAGCCTCGAAGCAAGGATTGGGTCCATGGCGGGCTCTGCGGGCCTGTGAATGTGTTTACTGTGATGCAAGGTCTTTAGCAATAGGAGCACGTGGAACTCCAAACGCAATGCAATTCTGGCAAAATCTAAGCGCAGCCATTACTGACTGTGGCTTGGACTCCTGTCAGGGATGTGACCACCCTGGTCAATCAAACCGGCTCCAGGGTCAGGCTTGGAGGTGACAGACTTGCCCCCAGGGCCTTCACCCTGGCGAGGCTCACCAGCAGGGACATTATTTCACCTAAACAGACCAAGCCTGTGACTGTAAGAGGTGAGGGTGTCCCAGCCAATGTCACCTTCTTCAGCTGGCCACAGAAGGAGAGTCAGGTCTTCTCAGAATACACTGTCTTTGAGTGAATTGGGGTGGCTCCTATTAGCCATTTTATTAGCAACTCATTACAGCCATTTCTGCAGGATTGAAAAGGGAAGGAAGGAGGAGCGTCAGTAGCAGGAGTGAGCTAAAGGCCCGCCCAGAAGGCGATGGCAATTCATGGTGGCTTGGGCAAAATGACAGAATGACCATAACGTCAAATTTAAAATGTTTTATTTTAGCAATATGGTCATCTGATTCTATCCTGAAAAGCAGCGAGCATTACAAAAGTAGTGTTGATAATTGTAAATTCATTCACCCTAAGATGGCTGAGGGGGTGGGATTTAGCTTAGTGGGTGGAACGCTGCGCTGCAGTCTCTCATGTCCTGAGTTCAATTCCCAGCCCCGCAAAAATGGGAGGAGGGCCTGGAAATCCACTCCCAAGGCAATCCCGAAGCATTCAGCCATTGAAAACCCTATGAGGGTCGCTATGAGTCGGATACCGACTCGACAGCACCTAACAACAACAACAAGATGGCTGGGAATGATCTTAGGGATTACATGGCCAAACTTTTAGCTGACAAACCACCTTCCCCCATCATGTGCATAACTCCAGTGGCACGTGGGAAACTGGGGTTCCTTCTACTCGCAGACAGCCTGGAGTGTGGCCTCTCTGGGGGGCTCCAGGTGACCACCACGGGCTCCGTCCTCTGGGGTCTTTGCCCGTATTTTCTCTTCCTCCTGCCCTGTCTTCTCAGACTCCCTCCCATGCCCCTCTGCCCTCCCTCCCACCTTCCCACAAAGTTTAGAGGGGGCAGGGAGCGGCCCCTGGGGCACGCACCACAAGCCGTCGTGGCCCAGCTGCTGGGATGGCCACGTGGCGGGCCCTAAGCAATGCTCTGGAGCTGGCCTGGGGCCTCCTCCCGGCTGGAGAAGCCAATGCTGGCCTCATGCCTGAGGGCCTCAGAGGCTCTCAGGTCTTGTCCAGCCCTGGCTCCTGTACTTTGGTCCTCGTGGGCACCGCGAAGAGGTGGCACAGGACACAAAGCGCTTTTCCCTGACGGCTGGCTCCTCAGCAGAGGAGAAACAGAAGTCTCGGGGTCTCTCAGGGACTCAGCTACGTTCCTTGCTCCCTGCTCCTCATTCAAGGTTGCGAGCAGCCCCCTGAGAAGGCGTGGCGAGGTTCTGGAAAGCCAAGCTCCAGGCTAGCTAGCGCTGTGCTGAGTTCTTCCGCTTGCCCCATCCCGTCTTTGGCTCCTGAGGAGGAGGAGCGGTACGGAGCAGGTGGCTGTCTGCCTGACAACAGGGAAGGCACTCCCTCTGTACAAGGGGCTGTCACCGGACAGCAGGCATAGCCGGCTCATGGATGGTTGGGGTTATTTCCAGCCTTACCGGTGCTGCTCGAGTATTCTTGGTGGTGGTGGGTGACGGGCAACATGAGCTGTAGGGACAGCCACGCTGGTGTTATCCACACCGGTGACGGAAGACACCAGGAGGCTCGGAAGCTCAAGGAGTGACCGCTGACAAAACATGTAGATTGCGTCCAGTGATAGAAAAACTACAGGCCAATTTTTATCCTTTGTCTTTAAGGGAAAGGAATCATTGCTGATTCTCCCTTAAAGCTGTATTTTTAGAAACCTTCTCTTGACTTCAACATACAGAGTGCTTCCCCATTTTCTTAGGTCAGATGTGATGATTCCTGTATAATTGGCCCCCATATACCAAGATAGTCTCTATCAGATGGCAAAGATCAAATGATACAGAACAAAGTTCGGCTGAAGAAAACGCCCAGGGTTTACGTGTCGAAAAACTGTTGCAGTTGGTGATTTTGTTTTTGGATGGTGCAGAGTTGCTCTTCTTTACTATGAATTTGATTTTAGAGGCTAGAAACCAAGAGGCCAGGCTGATATTGGTGTTAAGACTCTGGGACTATGAACGTTAGTAATCCCAACAGCAATTACCATTTTTGTATCTGTAGTGTACGTTAAGAACTTCTGATACTTGCAACAAATTTATAAGCAGGCATATGAACCCTACTTAATAGCAAAGGAAGGGAGCTGCTGATGTTGTCAGTAGGCTCGAGGCTAGACCTCAGGTTGTGGATGGAGAGGGGACTGAAGGCGCTCAGTTCCGGGGCTGCAGGATCCCTGCGGCCATACCCCTCCGTGGGGGAAAGTTCTACCCCTTCCAAACGCTTGCTCTGCTTTCCAGGATGCAAAGTGAGCACCTGATTATTTCCAAGCAGCCCCATCTCTAGGTGCTAGAGCTGTGCTAGCAGAGACAATTTGTATAAAAATATCTCTAGAGACCCCAAAATGGCTACAGTCAAATAACTGAGGAAAATTCACATTTTGAAGTCAACACAGTGAAATAATAGAGCTATCACTTTTTATTTGTTACTATCGCCTTACTGTTTTTAACACGCTTTATCACTAAATTCAAAATGAAATATGGATGCGATACTAAAATATACAGGAATATAAACTATGGTGCTAAATGACCCTTGTTTGATTCTCTGAAAGGGTATGGACCGGGTATCTTGAGTTTGCTTCTTTTTGATGAAATATAACTAAAGATAAAAAGAGCTTCTTTCAAATTTATGAAAGAATTTGAAGTCAGTAGTGGTCAAGAAGCCACTACTTCTCAGGAACATTTTGTGTAGCTATATCGTAAGAACAAAGGACATTCACTGGCTCAGTAGGCATGTCCCCATGCACATGGTGTGCTTGAGACATTTCCACACACTCTGAAAAGTTGCAGTAAGGGATCATTTACATTGCTCTCTCTGGGTGTCCAACAGTGACTGATATAAATATTTTATTAGGCAAGCCTGCAGGTTTCTGAAGATTATATGTCTTATCAAGTTGACTCTTATAATTATGTTGTCTCCGGCAACCGTAGGGTCTCTTTAATTTTGCAGTTCTTTGGTAAATATTGAACACAAGAGAGGTATACAACTGTAAGCAAAGACAACGAGGACAGAAATCACATAAACAGAGCCCCTCCATGTATGAGTGAGTCACATTCCTTCCCACTCCTCTGGAGAAGCCACCAGGTGGAGGGCAGCCTTCATCAGGCTGGAGAAGAGACTAGTCTCCACACTTCTGGGTCCTTGTGTTATAAC
>VMDO01011197.1:0-25058 GCA_007922755.1 Pedetes capensis
GAGTCGGATACCGACTCGACGGCACCTAACAACAACAACAATAACTACTACTTTTATATTTAGAAGAAACTGAACAGCTTTTGATACATAACATATTATTTATTTTTATGTAAAGGTTCATCTACTGAGTGCCAATTATATGCTAGGCAAATTTGCAGTGCAGTGAATACCGAGTAAAGTCTCTGCTTCAAAGGAGCTTGCATTCTAGTGAGGAAGACAGACAATAAACAGTGAGTAAAGGTTGCCAGGCACAATGGCACTCACCTGTAATCCCAGTGACTTGGGAGGCAGAGGCAGGAGGATCACAAGTCTGAAGACAGAGGCAGCCTGCACAACTTAGCAAGATCCTGTCTCAAGATAAAAAAATTTTTGTAAAGTGAGGTCTGATGGTACAGCTCAGTGGTAGAGCACATGCAAAAAGTATGCATGAGGCCCTGGGTTCAGCTCCTCAGTACCAAAAAAAAAAAGTAATTAGAATTAGATAAAGATGTGCTACATAGAGAAAAATAAAATAGATGAAAGAGATAGCGAGGAGGGGAAAAGCATGTACGAGGAGAAAGAGAAAAATTAAGAATAACTCTCATCAATTAACCAACTAATATCAACTAACTTCACAAGTAGGAATATGGAAATAGTATTTTTTCAAAGTGGAAACATTTGGAGCTGGGCAATACGACACATCCCTGTAATCCCAGAAACTCTGGAGGCAGAGGCAGGAAGTTCTGAGTTTGAGGCCTGAAGCCTGCATAACCTAGTGAGTCCGTAACTTGAAAGAAAGAAAGAAAGAAAGAGAGAGAGAGAGAGAGAGAGAGAGGGAGGGAGGGAGGGAGAGGGAGAGGGAGAGAGAGAGAGGAAGAAAAGAGAAGAGAAGAGAAGAAGAAGGTAAAATATTTATTCTTCTACAAGCTCTCCCTCTCTCCCTTCCTCTCTTCTCTCTCCAACAACCACATGCACATCTCTCTTTTTTCGGGCCCACCATCTTCTCTGTCTATCCAAGGCACCTTTCCCTCTTAAATGTCTGCTTAACTTTCCTGTTCTCTCTGGCTTCTTTACCTTCTCCAGGAAAGCAGAAACAGCCATGTGCCGATTAACCCTGGGAATGCAGGTTTTTCTAATTTCCTTTCCAGGTGTACTTAAGTTTCTCCAGGTGTGTCAGTTTTCCCTGAAATTAAAGGTATACTATCTTTAATAAACCTTATCGATACTCTTTAATGGGGGCTGGGATTAAGCTCAGTTAGTAGAGCACTGCGCTGCAGTCTCTGAGGTCCGGAGTTCAACTCCCAGCACTGCAAAAATGGGAGA
This sequence comes from Pedetes capensis, assembly GCA_007922755.1. Lineage (NCBI taxonomy): Eukaryota > Metazoa > Chordata > Mammalia > Rodentia > Pedetidae > Pedetes > Pedetes capensis. Next base: position 1,303 of record VMDO01011197.1, read on the forward strand.
AGGACCTCGCAATCCACTCCCAAGGCAATCCTGAAACAGCCATTGAAAACCCTATGAGGGTCACTATGATTCGGATACCGACTCGACGGCACCTAACAAGAACAACAACATACTCTTCACTATTTAAAAAAAAAGTAAAATAAAAAAGGGCCTGGGAATACAGCTCAGTCATAGCGTATTTGCCTAACATTCACAAGGCCCTGGGAGTTCAACCCTCTAGTACTGAAAAATAAAATTAAAACATTTCAAAAGTACAGATAAGGTCTCCTTTTGGCTCAGTTTGATAAATTAATATTTTCTATGATATTTCAAAGAATTTCAATGGCCTCTGATTGAGACACACACAACTGTCACCTGTCTTCCTACACCAACAGTAAATTCTTTACTGTACTAAGCTCAAATCTACTTCCATTTAAACTTCCCTCATGGCAGTACATCTATTTTTCTTTTTTCCTTTCTTTCTTTTCTTTTCTTTTTTTTTTCCCCCCCAGTACTGGGGTTGAACCCAGGGCCTAGTGCTTGCACATTTGCCAAGTGCTATACCACTGAGGTGTCTCCTCAGCCCATTTTTTCACTTTTTGAGATAGGGTCTCACTAAATTACACAGACTGCCTCTGGTCTTGAACTTGCGATCCTCCTGCTTCTGCCTCCTGAGTCGCTGGGATTACAAGTGTGTGCCACCACGCCCAGCTTTATTTTTCAAAAGTTTTGGACTGATACTACTTCCATATTCCTATTTGTGAAGTTAGTGGGTATTAGTTGGTTAACTGATGAGGGTTATTCTTAATTTTTTTTCTTTCTCCTTATATATGCTCTTTCCCTCATCACTCTCTTTCACCTGTTTTACTTTTCTATATAGCATGTCACTAAACACAATGATCAAAATCCAATTTCTTTTGTCTGCTGTAAGGGCTGTAATGCATCCTAATGACCAAATTATGTTTTGTGGAGGAAAGACAGGCAACAATACTTATTAAACTGACTCAGTTCAAGTTCTATCTTTTACATATACCTGCTTTAGATTTCATTGTTTAGCTGCTCATTCACTCATTCATTCTTTCACTAATTCAAATATTTATTAAGCATCTAATCACTATTAAATGATTTTTTCCTTCTCTAAATTCCAATAGCATTTAAGAATTTGCAACATATAATAGTTCCATGAATATATAATTATCTCTCAATTCTCCACTAGCCTGGAAGACAAAAGTCAAGGTCAAATTCCCTACTTCACTAAATATCAGAGTAGATTATTATGGCCAGCCACAGTGGCTCATGCCTGTAATCCCGACAACTCAAGAAGCGGAGGAGGAGGATCGCAGGTTCAAAGCCAGAGGCAGCCTGTGTAATTTAGTGAAATCTTGTCTCAATATAAAAAATAAAAAATGGGATGAGGGTACAGCCCAGTGGTAGAGCACTTGCAAAGTATGTGTGAGGCCCTGGGTTCAACACCCACGTACCACAGGAGAAAAAAACAAAAAAACCAAAAAAACCAGTAGATTATTATGTTATCTGTTATTTGAATTTTTGGTGAATAAATAGTTTGAACATAGGAGTATACAATTTAAAGAATGCTCTACTACTGCTGCTTTTCCCTCTCTCTCTCTCTCTCTCTCTCTCTCTCCCCCCCCCCCATCTTCTCTTCTCTCTATCCTTCTCTTGTTCTCTGTCTGTCTGTCTTTGTTTTTGATAAAGAGGTCATTACATTGCCCAGTCTGGCCTTGAACTCACAATCTCCTACCTCAGCCTTCCAAGTATCTGGGGTTATAAATACATATCACTGTTCCTGGCTTGTTAATGCTTTTATGAAGCAAAGCATAACTACCATGTATTTCCTATCTACTCAAGAATGGAACAGGTGTTTAGCCAAACATTTGACATACAATCAGTTCTTACAAGGCTCCCTCAGGGTATGCATTTTTGGTCCTATGATGAAAGTGTGGAAAAGCAAGTCTCAGAGAAGCTAAGTCAGTTGAGCAAAGATACACTAGTAGCAAACAGCAGTGCCTAGATAAACCCAGATCTGTTTGACATAAAACCTATTCACAATCCATAGGGAGAGAAAGCAGATCAGTGGTGCCAGGGACTGGGAAAAAAAAGGAAGGGGAACCAGTTGCTTAATGGATGCAGGATTTCCATCTGGGGTGATGAGAAAGCTCTAGAACTAGGTGGTGGTGAAGTTTAGGCAACATCGTGAATGAATTTAACGCCACTGAATTATACATTTTCAAATTGGCAAAATGGTAAGTTTTATGTTATATGTATTTGTCACTTAAAAGGGGACAGGGTGCTAGAGGTATAGCTCAGTGATAGAGCACATGCTTAATAAGCACAAGGCCCCGGATTCAAACCTCAGCACCATAGGGAGAGGGACCAAAAACATGTACTCCCTGGCTTCTCAATGTTTACCTCCCCTGTGCATAAAGATATTTTCATTGCTTCAATCCCTAACCCATACCAACCTTGTCTCAGCTGTTCTCACCCTTGGAATCAGTAGATCCCGGCTTAGGATGCTGTTAATAATGTGAGTCCTGCAACTGCTACAAGGCGGAGCTGAAGTTCCTGAGTGGCACCATGGACAGCAGCTTCCATAACACCTCCCCTTCCTCCCACTGAGACTCTTTGTTATACTCTACCAATCTTCCAGTAGATCTCCAGGGCCATGACCTGGTCAGCACTTTCCAAAGACAACCTCTTTCTTCCAATCTCTTGCCTAGCACTGAAATCACATGCAGATTAAAAGTTGCAAGCTGGGCACTGTGGGGTGTACCTGTAATCCCTGCAATTTGGGAGGCAGGAGGATCACCAGTTTGAGCCCAGAGAAAGTCTGCTTAACCTACTGAGACCTTGTCTCATAAATAAATAAATAAATAAATTTTAAAAAGGAGTCCTGACAGTGCAGCTCAGTGGTAGAGCACTTGCCTAGCACGTGCAAGGGCTTGGGTTTAAGCCCCCAGTACTACAAAAAAGAAAAAGAAAAGTTTGGCCTATCCCTGACATTCAATGTTATCCTTTATTTCTGCTCTCAAAATTGGAACCCAATCTCTTCTCCCTTAATGTGGACTTCCCTGATCACTTGCTTACATCTGGGGTTTAGTAACTTATTCAGGCACAAAGTAGATGGACCACACACACAGGGCTGGTGATATACTGACTCATGACACAGTAAAGGCATAGTAAGATGTTCCAACCTCGTTGATGTGGGGGGACCTTACTGCCCACTCTGTGCCATGACATTTGGGCATTGTGGAATTTCCTTAGGCTGTATGTATGGGCACTCTCCTTCTAGTGTGTCTTCCTTGTTTGTCTGGAGGCAAAGTGGGATGGGAATTTATGATTTGAATCTGCAATGTCTCCCATGGAATGATGTTTGAAGGATTGTTCTCCAACTTGTGGTACGATTTTGGGAAGTTCTGGAGAATCTGGGAGGAGAGACCTCATTGATAGAACTAGGTCACTCGGAGTAGGTCTTTGAAGGTTATGCCTAGCCTCTAATTCTGGCTTTGCCCTCTGCTTCCTGGTCTGCCAAGATGTGAACAGTCTCTACCACCTGCTCCTGCCTCCACTGATTGAGGTCCTCAGCCATACTTTCCTTGCCAACGACGACTAAATCTCTGAAATCATAAACCAAAATAAACCTTTCCTTCCTTATATTGTTTCTTTCAGGTATTTTGGCCACAGCAACACAACAGTAACTAGTGCAAAATTCAAGTGCTGAAATACAGTCCAGTAGCCTCATGTGTTATTTCTGTCTGTGAAAAAAATGCTCCTAAGAGGCATTTCATGGACATTTCCTTTTTTAGTGGCATAACTGTTGGATATGTCTCACATGGGGTTATTTGTAAGTACTTCCACTGACCAGTTGGGTGATTTAACATAAATCGAATGATTTCTCTGAGTATCCATTTCCTTATCTGTAAAATGAGGAGGGTGGATCAATCAAACATTAAGGCTTCTTTCTTATCTAATCTATCACTCTCTTATTTGACTGTAAATTTTTGGTACTTCAGTGTTAAGAGGTAAAACCAGTTTAAAAAAAATGAAGCATCCCTCTAAATAAAATTGTGATACCTGACCCTTCACCTTCACCAAGACATAAATAAATTTCTAACACACATGTTCTGTTCTATCAGTCTGAAATTAGTACTTTAAAGATGAAATCTTGTTCAGATGAAAGGTTTTCTGCTTACTGAAGATACTTATATAAGTGTTGCTAGGTGCTGTTGAGTCAGATCCAACTCATAGTGACCCTATGTACAACAAAAGGAAACACTCTCTGGCACTGTGCCATGCCTAGCCCTATGTCAGTGCTTCTCTGCTATTCATAGGGTTTTCAATGGTGGACTGTTTCAGGAGTGGATTGCCAGGTCCTTCCCCCTACTGTGCAGCACCTGCTATTCCCAGGAGGTCTCCAATCTAAGAACTAACCAGGCCAACCCTGTTTAGCGTCCAAGATCAGGCAGCATCGGATGCCAGGCTGCTATGGCTGCAGACACTAAGTAGGGATCACCAAACAAAATACTAAGAGATGGGAAAGTTAAAGCAAGGAAGGAAAAGACAGACACTGAAGGTAGTTTTTCAATTATTTGGTTTGAAAAAGCCTCTCAGTTGGGTGACTGAAAGGGTGCTTTGAAAGAAAGTTGAACTTCTATGCCTAACTGTGGTTTTTCTAGTATAAACATGTAGAAAGAGCTGGCAGGCAAAATATAAAGCCAGTAGGGATCTATGAAACCATAATGGCTCAGAGCAGATTAGACAAGGATACAGACTGGTACCAAAGACACCAAGGGCAGTCTAGGGATTTCTTTGTTCCTTTTGGGGGATTTCCACATTCCTTTCTGACTGCACCTTGGCTTTTGTTCACAGATCTGCCACGAGATGAGGCATCTGTGGTTAAGCCTTACAACCTTTCATTTAAGCTCCACAAGTGACAGATTCATATTTCTGGATAGTGTTAACTATGGACCATATACTACTGTCACTCTGTCTATTTGACTGAGAGCTTCTTGAAGGCAGTGGTTGGCTCTTAGTCATTTCTGTATTTGTAAACCTGGCTAAACATCTAGCATTCAGTAGGTATTTGGTAAATACTCTTGTGAACAAAATCCTTTGCTGTTTATTTTCTTGAAAGTCCTATTTTTGTGGGGAAGTTACAATGCTCTGTGCATTTTTTTGTTTTGTTTTCAAAGCTGTAGCTAGAGACTATTCAAACAGTGCTAATTAACTGAACAGAATCATAGAATTTCAGCCATGGAAGGGAAAACAGACTGAACAAAAGAAGGCTGGATTTTGTATTAACTGGTTTATGTATATTTAATATCTGAAGAATGGAATTTCTCTGGAAAGATTTGATAGAAATTTAGATTAAAAGAGAAAGAAAAAATTTGGTCACACAGTCAAAAGTATTAAAAGTAAACATGCTTTTGTTTTAGAGCAAACAAAACAAAATGAAAAGGCATCCTCACATGTTCCATTTCTCATTTCAGAGACTCCTATTACATCGTTCAGCATGTCCCCAAGAAACCACTGTGGTCCATGAAAGAGCACTGGAAGTCAGGAGTCAGGAAACTTAGGTGTGAATTTTGTCTCTGCCACCTATGTGACTGTCCAAAATTACACACTGAGTAAACATGGATAACACATTTGAATCCCTCTCCATCTCAGCTTTCTCATTTATAATGTAAGCATTAAGCTTTTGGCATAAGGAGCAATTAAGACAATTCATGCTTAAGTATTCTGTGAAATACACAGCCCCATGCAAATGTTAGATTTATTTCTACATATTTTTATTACTTTTGATACTACAGGAAGTGGAATTTTTTACCTAATGTATAGCTACGTTCTTTTCTTTTTTTTTTTTTTACTTTTCTTTTGTGGTGCTGGGGATCAAACCTAAGGCCTTATACATGTTAGGCAAGTGCTCTACCATTGAGCTACCTCTTCATATAAATGTGACAGGCCTATTCAGAATCAAGCAGAATCAAGCTAATGCTAACACTGAAATTCACTACATGCTGGAACTTGATTTTACCTCTATTAGAGATTAAACTGGTCAAATACTGCCTTCTACAGCATTACAGTGATCTTTTTGATAATAGTATTGCAGAACTTCTAAAATACTTGCTGAGTTAAATTAAGACATGTGAAAAAAAGAACAAGGCAAGTTACCTAATATAGCAAGGATTTTGCACTGTGCATGCTTTCAGAACATATTGCATAAAACAGTCTTCTTAAAAAATAGTTTCTTTGAGCCAAAAGGAACTGACAGTTTTTTGAGTACTTACAGAATATAGTATGCTATGAACCTATAAAAAGTTACCTTATTTGATCTCTACAACTCAAGTGTTAAGTAAGTCACCTAAAGTCACATGGATAATACTCCCTATATATGACTGGCTCAAAGATCCTTGTACTCTCCACTATACTACACTACAGTGTCTGAGCGGTAGCATTTAGAAAATCTAATATCTGTAACTCCCACGGATTGGAAGGATACTTCTTTAGGTCTTTTGCTTGAAATTCAAGGTCACAATTTATTTATAAATGGAAATTTCCAGAAAGAAGAACTGCCTTTAGGGAAGAGCACAAATGAATGAAAAAGAGAGTAACTTTTCACTATTAAAGCCTTCTGAAATTAAATTGGGACATGTACAACTATTGTTTTCTAAACACAGAAAGCCCCAACATGTCTGTCAGCTTGTGCTGTAGGAGCTTGCACGTTATTGTGATGCTGAAAGCTATGCCACTGGTATTTCAGATACTAGCAGGGCCACCCATGGTGAACAGGTTTCAGCTGAGCTTCCACTAAGGAGTAGGACCAGGCAGACCACTGCCAAAATAATTAGCCATTGAAAACCTATGAATAGCAGAGAAACACTGTCAACAACAGTGCCAAAAAATGAGCCCCCTAAACTGGAAGGCATTCAAGAAATGACTGGGGAAGAGATGCTCAAAGGAGAGTCAATGGGAATGGAGTATAGCCCCTAAGACCTCCTTTTGCTGATGTGGCATGACTAAAAATGAGAAGAAACATAGTGGCTGCAACATTGGGGTCAAACATACAAAGGTTATGTGCATGGCACAGTGTTTGGTAATGTTTCATTCTGACTCAGGGTCAGATAAAATGGAAATAAGAAAGTACAAAATAAACTAATTAAATACCTTCTGGTCTTTCCTATTCTAACATTTCTTCTTCTTTCAGGAAGTCTTGGGCAAATATTGGGAAGAATACAAAAAGGAAAAGAAACATTTTCCCCTATATGAGAATGTGGCTAGTCCTCTTAAGAAACAAGAAAATGCCCAAATTAAAAAAAAACAAACTGCAATTCTCTTACCTTGTCCTTCCAGAACTGACCTCTGTGCAATCGAGGCCTCTCTTCACCTGCCTAGGCAAAAATATCCTATTACTCCCTCTCACACTAGGGAGGACAAAAGAATTTAAGTATTGGGGAGAACGGGCCCCAGACACTCAAGGTTAGGAGAGACAATGAGGAGTCACTGAACTGAACTACAAGTTATTTGAGTGTCATACCTCCTCTTTTGGCTTAGATAATTTTACCAGATATAACGTGCATACTGTATAGAAATAAGGAGAATTATTCGTGCAAATGAAAGCAAGTATGCCAGGTTTTCCATTCAATTTAAGTGGACCTACAAATACATCTATACACTGAGAACTCTCCACCTGGCCCACCAGATTTATCATAATCACATTGCTCTACTCTCTGCTATATGTAAAGAATGTTGGTGTAAATGGCCTTCCTTGGTACTTGTTCCCACCATAAAACTCTCATTCAGAGGGCTGAGGCTATACCTCAGTGATAGAGCAACTGTCTACCATGCATGGTGTCCTGGGTTTGATTGCCAACAACATAGGACAAAAAACAATTCATTCAGAGAGTTGAGTTTAATTCTTTAAATGCCAACATGTATTTGTATTTTAATGTTTTCAGAAGGAAATACTTCTAGTATGCAATCCCTGCCTTTTAAACCAAGTGTAATAGGCCAGGTGGGATGGCACCAGCCTGTAATCCAAGCTTTTGGGAGATTTAGGCAGAAGAATTATGAGTTCGAGGACAGCCTGAGCTGCACTGGAAGTTCCAGGCCTGACTGGACTACATAATGAGATCTCAAAAAACAATCAAACAAACAAAAACCAAAGTATACTGAACATATTGGCCCCAACATACTTTTCAAAATTATTATGTTCTTTTGGGTAGTTTTACTGTGCTCTTTCTTGTTTTTCTCTGCTGGGATCTTCTTGTCATTGTGGCTTGTTTAGTCTAACTTCTGGCTTGTTCTAATTCTGCTATGGGCTTAAAAATCAGACAACCCATTGGATCACAATGGTGCACAAATTAAAGATGAAACCAGCCCTGAGGACAAAGGGGCCCTGTAGTTAGTGCACAGGCCAGAAGATGGCAGCGGAATGGTGGCTATGATAACATACATGACACAGGATGTCACATGAGAAATGCCTAATGAGGCACCAGGATGAATCAGAACTAAAACTCCAAAGTAAGACTCCAGACTAACTGCAAACACTCGTCACCAAGAAAGTGTGGAGATGGATCTATAGTGTGGCAATTGGGAGGAGGCTGGTGAGGAGGATTGATCTGGAAAGCTGTTGGTGAGCCACGAGTTTCACTCAAGCCACCAATAATAAAAAGACAAATAACTGAACTTAAAAATGGGCAAAAGATTCTGACAGACATTTCTCCCAAGACATGTCAATGATCAATAAGCACATGAAAAGCTGTTCAATATAATTAGCCATTAGTGAAATGCAAATCAAAACTACAATGAGATATTAGTTTGCACCAACTAGGAGAGTCATAACCAAAAAGACAGGTAATTACACGAGCTGGCCAGTACAGAAATTGGAGTCCTAATAGATTGCTGGTGGGAAGGTAAAATGTTTTAGCTACCTGGGTAGTTCAGCAGGTCCTCAAAAGGCTAAAGAGAGTCACCATATGATCCAACAAGTCCACTCCAACATATATCAAGAGAAATGAAAGTAAACATACACATAATAATTTGTACATAAATGTTTACAGTTATATTACTGATAACAGCCAAACGGTATGTTGTTGTTAGGTGCCGTTGGGTCAGGTCCAACTCATAGCATTCCTCATAGCATTTTCAATGGCTGATTGTTTTGGGATTGCTTCGGGAGTGGATTGCCATGTCCTTCTCCCATTTTTGCAGTGCCAGGGATCAAACCTGGGTCCTCAGAGAGTGCAGAGTAGGACTCTACCAAATGAGCTAAACTCCAGCCCCTAAATGATATAAACAACCCAAATGTCCATCCACAGATGAATGGATAAAGAAAATGTGATATATCAACACAATGGAATACTATTAGGAAATAAGAAGTACTCAGCCAGGCATGGTGGCATAAGCCTATAATCTCAGTGACCCAGAAGGTGGAGGCAGGAGGACCCCAGGTTCAAGGCCAGAGGCAGCATGTGTAATTTAGTGAGACCCCCATCTCAGTTAAAAAAGAAAAAATAGAGGCTAGGGGTGCAGTTCAGAGGCAGAGTGCTTACAAAGTATGTGCAAGGCCCTATGTTCAGCCCACAAGTGAAGAAGGAGGAGGAGAAGGAAGAGGAGGAGGACGAGGAGGAGGATGAAGAGGACAAGGAGAAGGAGAAGAAGAAGTAGTACTACTGCTTCATGCTATGGTATAATCAATCTTAAAAACATCATGCTCAGCCAGAAACAGTGCATGCCTGTAATCCCAATGACTTGGGAGATGAAGCCAAGAGGATTGCAGGTTCCAGGCCAGAGGCAGCCTGCGTAACATAGCAAGACCATGTCACAAGATAATAAATTTAAAAAGAGCTGGGAGTGCAGCTCAGTGGTAGAGCACTTGCAAAAGTATGCATGAGGCCCTATGTTCAACCCCTCAGTACTGCAAAAAATAAATAATCCCAGCACTTGGGAGACAGAGGCAGGAAGATCATGAATTCAAAACCAGTCTGGGCTATATGGCAAGAACATGTTTAAAAAAATGAAAAAACAAAAACAAAAAAAATTAAAAACCCATCATGTTGTGATGGCTAATCTTTACTGTAATGTTGACTTAAGAAATGCCTACAGGATTAGTAAAGCACACCTCTGGGTATGCCTGTGATGGCATTTCCAGGGTCTATTAGATCATGGGTGGGCTGGGATTTAGCTCAGTTGGTAGAGTGCTGTGGCTGTAGTCTCTGAGGTCCCAAGTTCAATTCCCAGCACCGCAAAAATGGGAGAAGGACCTGGCAATCCACTCCCAAGGCAATCCCGAAACAGTCAGCCATTGAAAACCCTATGAGGGTCGCTATGAGTCAGATACCGACTTGACGGCACCTAACAACAACATTAGATCATGGAGGCTCTGACCTAATAAATGAATTAATCCCATGATAGGATTTATAATATGATGGCATTACTGGGAGGTGATGAAATGTAGGCCGTGGGGCGTAGTTAGAGGAAATAGGTCACTGGAGGTGTGTCCTTGAAGGTTATATCTTGTCCTGACTCCTTTCCCGTATTTCTTTTCTCTTCCTTCTGGCCACTGTGATGCGAACTGCTGTGCTACATGCCCTCCCTGCCATGACTGAATGACACCTCTGAAACCATGAGCCAAAATAAAGCCTTGCTTTAAGTTGTTTCTCTCAGGTATTCTGTCACAGTGACAAGAAAAGTAACTAATACATGTTAAGACCACACACAGTATGAGTCCCTTTACATGAAAATGCCCAGAATAAGCAAATCCGTGGAGGAAGAAAGTGAATTAGTGGTTGCCTGCAGGCTGGGGTGGAGAGAACAGTGAATGACAGCTAATGGATGTGAGGTTTCTTGTGGGAGAAAAGATGATGATGATGGCTGTACAATTCTGTGAATGTGCTAAAAAAAAAAAAAACTAAACTAAACTTTAAAATTTAAATGGGTACACTGTATGTTATGTGAATTTTATCTCAATCTGTTAACAGGAAAATAGAGAGAGAGAGAAAGGGAGTGTGTGAGTTGGAAATGTTCCCAAATGCCTCTCTTAAAAGTAAACACTCTCTTGTTACTCATTGAGTGGCTGGATCAATTTACCCATCCCAGATGTTTTTCTTATTCCCTGCCTTTGAGCTGCACTCTATAATTTAGTATTAGCAGAAAGTTAATGAAGACAACACATCCTTTGTTGCTAAATTTTATACAGTGTTTACCATTTTCCTCCAGCATACACATTTCCTCTGTTTTCCAACTGCAGTGGGGCTGCCAAAACCTTGTAGAGAGAATAATTACCCTTCTACATCCCTCCTGGTACCAGTCTTTGGTATGTAAATCCAGTGCCTACAAGAAACTGATGGTTTACTTGCTTCTCAGGGAGGCTTTAAATTCACTAAACTACTCACTGAACTATGAGGGGTTTCCTTTCTATTTGAGGGCAAGAATAGAAAAAATGACAGAGTTTATTATTTCCAGGTCTCTATTTTTCTGTGCTAACTCCTTTGCTAGGAAGAAATTCTGTTCTGCTTTCCTTTTCGTCTTTTTTGTCTTTTTCTTTTCTGTTCTGTTCTTTGTGAGATGAGGTCTCACCGTATAGCTCAGACTGGCCTCAAACTCAACAATATTCCTGCCTCCACCTCCTAAGTGTTGGGATCACAGGTGTGTATCTCTACACACAGGCAGCTCTTTTTCCTCTAAAAGCAAATCATTGACTTTCAAGAAATACTAGGAGAGATTTGTACAAAAGTTTAATTACAATCTGTCCTACACGATCTCTGATGGTGCTTTTCAAGTCTAACACTCTCAACCCAAGCACTTAACAGTCTTTCATCACAATGTCCCTTAGATTGGGCATGATTGAATATGACTTTTCTATAACTTAGTGGGGCTTTGTTCTCAAATTCAAAGCATTTGCCTTGTAGACTGCTCTGAATATTTCTATTCTTGCAATAATCTGAAAAGTCATTTTCTACCAATGTTTACATAAGATCCATCTTTCCAGTAGTCTATACATGAGGCATTAAAAAAACAAAAAACAACATTATATTGACTAAGTTGCCATGTCATATTGTATCTACAAGCAATTTAATTCCATATTTGTGCATTTGGTCAATCCTATAAGGGTATACTGTGCTTTTGTTTTTTAATTGTGAAATTAAAAGTGTAGTAAACATTTCACTCTACTAATAAAGTGAACATGGCAGAAGGACCTGGCAACTTACTTCTGAAGCAATTCCGAAACAATCTGCCATTGAAAACCCTATTAATAACAGAGAAGCAGACATAGTGCTGCGCATGGCACAGTGTTGGGGAGTGTTTTCTTCTATTATCCATAGGGTCGCTATGAGTTGGACCCAACTCGCAACACCTAACAACAATAAAGTGAATGCTATGGAGAATGAGTTTTGGAGTTTTAAGTATGCTTTTTATATCCACAAATTTATTAGTATCATACATAAAGCTTAAAAGAAAACAAAAGCATTTACCTTCTTATCTGAAAGACTACGACTTAAGATTCGCTCTATACCCTCAAAAATTGCTGGTAGGAATGTAAAATGGTACAGCCACTTTAGAAAACAGTCTGGTAATACCTCAAATGGTTAAATATATAGTTACCATTGTTGTTGTTAGGTACTGTTGAGTAGGTATCAGACTCATAACAACCCTACGTACAACAGGCATTGTCAGTGCTTCTCAGCTGTTCATAGGATTTTCAATGGTGGACTGATTTTGGGGAATGGGTTGCCGAGTCTGTCTCCCAAGCCTACAGTACCTGGTGTTTCCAGGTGGTCTCCCATCCAAGTACTAATCAGGCCCGACCCTGTTTAACTTCCGAGATCTGACAGGATCAGATGCCACAGGGCTACAGCTGCAGGCAGAGTTACCATATGACCTAGAAATTTTATCAGTCCATTTTCTTTTACTATAATGAAATACCCAAGGTCAGATTATGTATAAAGAAAATAAATTTATTTAGCTAACAGTTTCGGAGGCTTGAAGTCCAAAGAGCATTGCACTGGCTCTGGTGAGGTCTCCCCAGCACTATTACATGGCAGTTGGCATCCTAGCAGGAGTGTGCATAGACAGGGAGATCACCAGGGAGGGGTCAAGCTAGTTCTTTTATAACAACCCTCTCTAGAGAACTAACTAGAGTTCTGTAAAAAATGCATCAACTCCTTCTGAGGGCAATGCCCTCAATGACCCAACTGCCTTTCATTAGGCTCCACTTCTCAAAGGTTCCACACCACTTCTCAAATGCCACCCTACTGAAGACCAAGCTTCCAAAATATGAATCCTTGGAGGACACACTCAAACCACATCTAACCACAGCACTTACCTATACAGAATGACACATACGTGAATGTCCTCAGCAGCATTATTCATAACAACAAAAATGTGAAAACAACCAAAATGTCCATCAATTGATGAATGGATGAAGAAAATGTGGCATATTAATACAATGGAATATTACTTGCCAATAAAAAGGAATAAAATTCTGAGTCATGTTATAATATGAATAAAACTTAAGAACAATATGCTAAGGGAAAGAAGCTAATCACAAACACCACATATTGTATGATCCAATTTATATGCAAAGTCCAGAACAAAGAAATCTATAGACACAGAAAATAGGTAAGTGGTTGCCTAGAGCTGAGAGGATTAGAATGGTGCTGGAAGGATTTGAAAGTGACAGCTAGATGGTACAGGGGGTTTCTTTTGGGAGCAATGAAATGTTCTAATATTGATTGTGATGATAGTTGTACAAATGTATAAATATAAAAGCCATGGACTTTTGTACTTTTAAATAAATGAATTATATGATATGTGAATTATATCTCAGTAAAGCTGTTAAAAGAAAAAATTTAAAAGGGCTGGGGACTTAGCTCAGTAGCAGAGCACTTGCCTAGCATTAGTAAGGCCCTGGGTTCAATCCCCATCATTGAAACAAAGATTTTACTGAAACATTTTGCTGGGTACCATGGCACACACCTGTAAACCCAGAGACTTGGCAGGCTGAGGCAAGAGGATCATGAGTTCAAGGCCAGAGGCAGCCTGTGTAACTTAGCAAGATCATGTTTCAAAATAAAAAGCAAAAAAACGGGCTGGGAGTCCAACTCAGGGGTAGAGCACTTGTTGAGTGCGTGCAAGTCCTTGGGTTCAACCCCTCAGTACTGCAAAATGAAAGAGACGGAAAAGGAAGGAAGAGGAAGAAGAGGAGGAAAAGGAGGAGGAAGAGGAGGAGGATGAAAGGAAGAAAGGGAGGGAAGAAGGAAGGAAGGAACAAAGGAAGGAAGGAAGGAAAGAAGGGAAGGAAAGGGGAAGGGAACAGGAACGGGAATGAGAACGGGAATGGGGAAGGGGAGGGGAAAGGGAAGGAAAGAAAAGGAAAGAAAGAAAAGAGAAGATTTATTTTACGTCTAAATCTCCATGAACTGATGAACAGATAAACAAAATGTGTTACACACACATACACACACACACACACACACACACACACACATAAAATAAGCAATAACTTGACTAAATCTCAGAGACATTATGTAAGGGACAAGCTGAACACATAAGGACACATATTACATGACTCCTTTATATGAAGTATCCACAAAAAAGGCAAATCTATAGAGGCAAAGTACAGATTAATGGTTGCCTGGAGATAGAAGTAGGAAGACGGAGCAAGTGCAAACAGCATAAGATATCTTTTATAGATGAAAAAAACACCTCAAAAATGTACTGTGGTGATGGCTTCAGAAATCTGCATATATACTAAAAACGACTGAACTATTTAAAACATGGCTTTATGGTATATGAAATATACCTCAATAATCCAACTTTATTTTTATTTACTATTTATTTATTTATTTATTTGCAGTATTTGAGGGTCAAACACAGGGCCTCACACATGCTTCGCAATTGCTCTACCACTGAGCTGCACACCCAGCACATTTTTTATTTTTTATCTTGAGACATATTTTTATTTATCTTGAGACATGTATTTTATTTATCATGACACATGCTTTTAGTCTAAAAATACATATCTCATATATATTTATAAGATTATAATCATAAAGAAGATATAATTTACATACATTTTTCATTTTTGTTATATGTTTAGGTAGTCATTTTCAGGATTAACTTATGCAAAATTACTTCTTGATGATCCTTATAAAGTAAGCAGGACAAAATGGTGCATGCCCATAATCTTAGCAGTCAGGACGCTGAGGCAGGAAGACTTAAGAGTTTGAGACCAGTCTATGCTACATAGTGAGACTCTCTCAGGAAATAAATAAGTGAATAAAGTTATAAAGTAAATTCAATATGACCATACATTTTTAAGAAGCCTATAGTGCTGAAGGGCTGGGATTTAGCTCAGTTGGTAGAGCGCTGCGCTGCAGTCTCTGAGGCCCCGAGTTCAATTCCCAGCACCACAAAAATGGGAGAAGGGCCTGGCAATCCACTCCCACAGCAATCACGAAACAGTCAGCCACTGAAAACCCTATGAGGGTCACTATGAGTCAGATACCGACTTGACGGCACCTAACAACAACAACAACATAGTGCTGAAAAATGCCTCTGTCAATGTTTTCAAAAGACATGCTTTCCTCAGTTGTATATGCCAGTTATAGACTAAACTGTTTTAACATTCCAAATAAATGATGAAATTAATAGGGTTACAAGTTATATTAGCTTTTTGACTAAAAAAAGGTCAGCTGACAATTTCTAGTTATCAAAGAAAAAATATTTTTGGCAGCTCAGGGCTTAAGATTAGTCATTCCAACTCTTGAAGCGTCTGCTAAAAAGTCAAAACTATTTTAAGGGCTGAGAATATATCTCAGCTTCTTACATAGCTAGCATGCATGAGGTCGTGGGGTCAATTCCCAGGACTGCAAGTGTACAAAAAAAAATCTAGAAAGACTATATGCAATGGCCAGGCACACCTGTAATCCTAGGACTTGGGAGGCTGAGGCAGGAATAGTAGTGCACACCTGTAATCCTAGTAGGTGCAATAGTAGTGCACACCTATAATCCTAGGACTTGGGAGGCTGAGGCAGGAAGATCGATACAAATTCAAGTCCAGCCTCATCTATGCAGCAAGTTCCAGGCCAAGCTGGGCTACACAGAGAGATTTTGTCCCAAGAAAAAACAAAAAAATAGACTAAATACAATTATCAGCTAAAAATATTTGTGACTTGAATTACCAACCTTAAATACATCTTCAATACATCTACTAAGTTGTTCTTCTGTTACAAAAATGGTCCCTGGCACCATGTCACAGTCTGGAATCTCTAGGAAACAAAAATATCCATATTTAGCATCTTACTGAATAGAAAAAACTAACAGAGGAAAGTTTTACTAGAAAGTCCTGTAAGTAATAGCTAAAATGAGAAAATCAACATGTTTACCATTGCACAATCTGTCATTCATATATCACGTGTCATGGAATATATGATGCTGCCGATAAAATTAAAATGTATTGTTATTTTGACACCTAACAACAAGGGCTGGGATTTAGCTCAGTTGGTAAAGCACTGCGCTGCAGTCTCTGAGGTCCCGAGTTCAATTCCCAGCACCCAAAAATGGGAGAAGGACCTGGCAATCCACTCCCAAGGCAATCCTAGAACAGTCAGCCATTGAAAACCCTATGAGGGTCCCTAAGAGTTGGATACGGACTCAACAGCACCTAACAACAACAATTGTTATTTTATGTACAACTAAGAAAGAAAATTGTCAATCTATGATATATTATCACTTATGATTTTAATTTTAAATTTAGTGGATTAAAAATTGGAGATTAAATATAATGGCAAATAGGTGATAGTTGTGTCCACATGACAGGCACACATGAGTTCATCACACAATCTCTGTGGATACAGGTTTGAAAATTTCCCTTTAAAAACATTTAAAATAGGAATTTTTGTTAAAAAGCATTAGAAGAACTTTTTAGATTGATGTAGACATGTACTATTATTATATATCATTCTGATATAAGCTAACAATTGGGATAGATGGAATGAAGAATTCATAAAACTTCCTGTTCAGGGTGTAACTCTTCAAAAACATTTCGACACCACTGCTGACATCAACGTTTTTCTATAATGTATTGTCTACTGTGCCACCAAAACTCCAAGTAATTTGGTATTTCTTAAAGGAGTCCTCAATTCTACTATTGTCCTCACAATTTTCTTTCAAGTCACTGATATCCACTCTGCAAATCTTGATGCTCACTTCCAGGCACAAACAACTTTTTTTTTTTTTTTTTGAGGAACAGTCTCACTATGCAACCCAGTCTGGTCTTAAATTCATAATCCTCCTGCCTCAGCCTCCTAAATGCTGAGATTACAGGCAGACAACTTCATGATTGCTACTAGCCAAACAGTGACTATGAGACACATATTGATAACAGAATTGTTAAATATGAAAAAGATTTCCAAAGTTTAAAAAGAAAAATTCTTAAAATTGTGGTGCTAGGTAAACACTCTACCATTGAGCTACAGTCCTAGTCCCTACGGCTTTTTGTGTTTATTTGTTGTTATCGTTTTGGGTTTTTTTTTGCATTACTTGGGTTTATACCTGGGGCCTCACACATGCTAGAAAAGTGTTCTGCCACTGAGCTGTGCCTCCAGCACTATCCACCCATCCTTGAAATTTTTTTCTTTGAGACAGGGTCTTTCTAAATTGCTCAGGATGCCTCTGGCCTCCAACTTGTGATCCTCTTGCTTTAGCCTCCTGAATCCCTGAGATTACAGGTGTGTGTCAAGCACCTGACCAGCCCAAAGTTCTTTTGATGTAGGGGAAAAAAAAATGTGTATCTTTCCCACACCTGTAATCCTGGCACTTGGGAGGCAGAGGCAGGAGGATCTGGAGTTTGATACCAGCCTGGGCTACACAGGAACTTCCAGGCCAGCCTGGAGTACATAGCAAGACCCTATCTCAAAAAGCACAAAACAGAACTGGGTGTGGTGGTAGATGCCTATAATCCTAGCACTCAGGAGGAAGAAGCAGGAGGATCAAGAGTCTGAGGCTGGTCTGGGCTATGTAGAGAGTACCAGGCAAGCTGAGCTACAAAGGGAGATCCTATCTCAAAAAGCAAAAGTCAAAACAAAATGTGTATTTCAGAACTAAGAAAATATGGTAATTCACCATAATTACCACATAATCCTAAAAATGTGATAATAATATGAAAAACAAAAGAAATCTTATTCTTTACATTGCTTCTCCATTAGCAATGATGTACCCATGTAAGATCAATCATTTTCTTACCTAATTCCTTTTGTTACCAATAGACTGTATATGCAAAATATGTAGGTGGTGTTCCAAATGTAATCTAACACATGAATAATGACTGGCAAATACATGTCCAATAAATATTCCTTGGATGAACAAGTACAGGAAAAATATTGATACTATTATATCAATGCTAAACTGCCCACGTGTAATTACCGCATTATAGTCATGTAAACAGACTGTTTTTCGCCAGACACAGTGACGCACACCTGTAATCCCAGCGGCTTGGGAGGCAGAGGCAGGAGGATCGCAATTTCAAGACCAGAGGCAGTCTGTGTAATTTAGCAAGACTCTGTCTCAAAAAGTAAAAACTTGGGCTGTGGGTGCAGCTCAGTGGTACAGCACTTGCAAAGCATGCAAGCACCAGGCCCTTGGTTCAACCCCCAATACACACAAAAAAAAAGACAGCCTGTTTTTTCCTGTACCCTGAATATTTAAGGGTGAAATTTCATGATGTCTAAAACTAACTCTTAAATGCTCCAAGAAAACTAAGTTCATGCATGTAGAGAGAAAAGAACAAATGTGACCAAAATGTTAACAACTGGTCAATATGGGTGAAACAGTGTATGAGTGGTTCAATATATTCTTCTTGGAACTTTTGGGAAGTGAATTTTTCAAGTAAAATGTTGGGAGAAGAAAAGAAAAACTGAGGACATTGAAATAGGACACTTAAACCATTTAAATCTGAAACACTGAAGAAGTGTTAAATCTGAAACACTGAAACACTTTAGATGGAAGGACACCCAACCACCAGATGTCTTCTCTTACCTGCTATATTCAAACATTGAAGAAGAGGAGCTAACACTGGCTGAAGCAAATACTTTGCTGCCAATTGTGGATGTTCTCTTGACATAGTTATTAAGGTAGTGGTGGCAACTCTCTGAAATTGTCGTGCTGTCAACTTATCTTGAAAATGGAATAAATCCAAAATCTACAAGAAAAATTACATGAAGCAAATATCCGACTCTTTGCAAGGAACATGACAGTATCTAAGAAGAAAAAAACATTTCTTTCTTTAAGCAAAAAATAGTCATTATAATAATACTGACTCGACAGAATTGTTTTAACAACACAATATCAAAAGGTATAGAGCTAAAAAGGCTGTGTTTTTATTAAATAATTTTATCAAGTTTATAAAATACATTCTCGTTGTAGAAAACTGGGGGAAAAAAGTTTTAAGAAAACTAAAATCTTCCCAAATCATTATGAATATTTTTGGTGTATTTTTTCCAGTATATTTTCTGGGTATTTCTTTCTGTTTAATTAAGACCATACTTAATACTCAGTTTTGTATACTGCTGAAACCTTCTCATATTGTTACAAATTTCTCAAAAAAATATTATATACAAGCTGTACACAGGCAGCACATGTTGGTAGCTGTTGGGGATTTTTAAAATTATATTTCTCAACTAGGGTCCTTCATAACAGCCTAAGGGGCTGACCCCTAGTTGACCCCAGGGCTCATCTCACTTACTCACACCAGCCCCTCCCATTGAGTGAGCAAAGATGGCCCCCGGCCAGCCTGACCTGCCCTAACCACCCTAATTTTGATTGGCTCCCCTCAGCATTTTCAGGTAATAACTGTCCCCACCTAGCAGGTATGTCAGTTTACCCACTGTACCTGTCAGGTGTGTGCTCCGGTTGGCTGAATCCCACCATGTGACCCCTCCAGGACCCTATAAAAGTAGGGCTCCTGGACCCCATCTTCACCCCGTCAACTGCTACCTGAACCCCATCACCTGGACCAGCACTCCCTACTCCAGCAAGACCTTCTAGCAAGCCGGTGAGATCAAGCCCAGGGGCCCAGAAGAGCCGAAGGATTCTAGCAAGCCACAAAGAGCCTTCCAATTCCTCCCATCCTTGGAAAGGAGGGAGGTAAAGAAGGCGAGCTGCGAGAGTCAAAATCAACCGACCTCCACGGAACATCAGCGGCTGTGGCTGTGCCTTTAAGGCTGAGCTGTACCAGCACTTAGCCTGCAGCATTCCATGTTGCAGGCCTAGAGCCAGCACTTAAAGGGTATAGACCTCTGCTCTATAGGGGCTGCTTGCTCCTTGCTCTCCATCAGGGGAGCAACCTAATAAACCTTACCTACCCCTTCTTACCATCAGAAGGTCTCCCAAGGTCCTTCCTTCATGACACCAGCCATTTGTTATGTTGAGGGTTTGGCCCTAATCTTAGCCTGGCTAGAGCTAAAACCCCAACAGGTAGCCACAGCTACAGGGGTCTGAGATCAGAAGATCATGTGAACCAAGGAATTTAAGGCCAGCCTGGGCACCACAGAAAGTCCATGGTCTCAAAAAAAGAAAATGTTTTAAAGTGAAAGGAAAAAATAATACATTCAATTTGTTTGTGACAATTTATTAAATTATTCCCTAATTGCCAGACATTCAATTTTCCCAAAATTGTACTATTATAAATAACACTGTCAAATGAAATTACTAGCTCAAGGGATATTGGTACCTTTAGAATATCTCTCTTAGATAAGAGTCTATTTTATTCACAAAAATAAACACTTATTCTTAGAGCTTGCAAGTGGGTTACCCCAGTATTGGCAACTAAAGGAGAAGTTCCCTTCTGACTACTGACTGAAAGGTGACTCTTGCAGTTTTCTGCAGACAAGAGAATCTTCCTCCTAATAATAGTCTTTGGCACAGCCAGAGAAAGATTCAGCAAGCCTTGAGACCTGTTTTGATGTTATCATTTTCTGAAATACAGAAATTAAAGCAAATAGTTTTGGAAAATATTTACTGATCACTGCAAGTAACACATTTAGTATTTTTCGATGTAAGATATTTGCACTGAAATATTTTGTTCTCATGCATCTCTGCTCGTGAGAATACTGGAGATCAGTGTTAACAACTGAAAGATCTTCTATGAACTATATGTATAACATTTCAACTCATAGGGAGTATTGAATAAGAAAACAAACTCCATATTTTCAACTATCAGATTAGCAAAGATCAAAAAGTTTTATAACACATGGTATACGCGAAGGTATGAAAAACACGTACATAAATAATATCAATCAAAAATTTAAATGTAGGATGCCCAGTACAGGGGCGTGTGCCTATATTCCCAGCCACGTGGGAGATAGAGGCAGGAGGATTGCAAGTTCATGGCCAGAGGTAGCCTGTGTAACAGTGAGACCCTGACTCAAGACATAAAAACAAAAAAATGCACTAGCGGGTAGCCCGGTAGTAGAACACTTGTAAAATATGTTTGAGGCCCTGTATTCAACCCCCAAGTACTGCAAAACAAAAAGCAAATAAAAAATTAAAATATAAGTAAACAGTGGTAGCACCTGCCTGTAGTCCCAGCTACTCAGAAGGCTGAGGCAGAAAGACAGCTTAAGCACAGGAGTTCAGGGCTAGGCTGGGCAACATAGTAAGACACCAACTCTTAAATTAATTAATTAATTTAAAAATATATGTATATATCCCTCAAACCAGTTATTTCAATTTCAGAAAATTTTCCTATTGTAACACCTGAATGTGTCCCAAAGATTTATGCATATTAATGGTAGTGTGGCTTATAATGGCAAAAGAATAGAAATAACTCAAATGTTCATCAATAGTAGGTTGGTTGAATAAATTAATAAATTGTTGTTGTTGTTGTTGTTAGGTGCCGTCGAGTCAAGTCCGACTCATAGCGACCCTATGTACAGCAGATCGAAACACTTGCCGATTCTGTGCCAGGCAAATGATCTTTTTTATGTTTAAGCCCATTGTTGCAGACACTGTGTCAATCCATCTGGTGGAGTGTATTCCTCTTTTGCATTGATCTGCCACTCTCCCAAACATGATGTCCTTCTCCAGGGATTGATCTGTCCTGACCACATGTCCGAAATATGTAAGACACAGTCTGGCCATTCTTGCTTCCAAGGAGCACTCTGGTTGCACTTCTTCTAAGACAGATTTGTTGGTTCTTTTGGCAGTCCATGGTATATTCAATAGACGTCTCCAGCACCACAATTCAAAAGCATCAATTCTTTTTCTGTCTCTCTTGTTCAATGTCCAGCTTTCACAACCACATGATGCTACTGAAAATACCATGGCATGAGTCAGATGCACCTTTGTCTTCAATGTGACATCTTTGCATTTCAATACTCTAAAGAGATCTTTTGCCACAGCTTTTCCTAGAGCAATGCGTCTTTGGATTTCTTGACCGCTGCTTCCACGGGTGTTGATTATAGAGCCAAGCAAAGCAAAATCTTGGACAACCTCAATCTTTTCTCCATTTACTGTGAAGTTGCGTGCTGACCCAGTCGTAAGGATTTTTTTGTTGATGTTTAGTCATAACCCATATTGAAGGCTATGATCTTTGATCTTCATCAGTAAATGTTTTAAATCCTCTTCACTTTCAGCAAGCAGAGTTGTGTCATCTGCATAATGCAGGTTGTTAATGAGTCTTCCTCCAATCTTGATGCCATGTTCTTCCTCATAAAGTCCAGCTTCTCGGATTATTTGCTCAGTGTATAAATTGAAGAGATAGGGTGAAAGTATACAGCCCTGACGCACACCCTTCTCAACTTTAAACCACTCAGGGTTTCCTTGTTCTATTCGAACAACTGCCTCCTGGTTCATGTACAGATTTCTCACGAGCACAATTAGGTGTTCTGATATTCCCATTTTCTGAAGTGTTATCCATAATTTGTTATGATCCACACAATCAAATGCTTTTGCATAGTCAATAAAACATAGATAGACATCTTTCTAATATTCTCTGCTTTCAGCTAATATCCACCTGACATCAGCAATGATGTCCCTGGTTCCCCGCCCTCTTCTGAATCCTGCTTGGTTTCCAGTAATTCCCTGTCTATATACTGCTGCAGTAGCTTCTGAATGATCTTTAGTAGAATTTTGCTGGTGTGTGATATTAATGATATTGTCTGATAGTTTGCACATTCAGTTAGATCCCCTTTTTTGGGAATAGGCACAAATATGGATCTCTTCCAGTCAGTTGGCCACGTAGCTGTTTTCCAAACCTGTTGGCATAAACATGTTAACACCTCCAGTGCTGCATCTGTTTGTTGAAACATCTCTATTGGTATCCCATCGATTCCTGGAGCCTTGTGTTTCACCAGTTCTTTCAAGGCAGCTTCCACTTCGTCCTTCAACACCATTGGTTCCTCTTCATATGCAACCTCTTGGAATGGTTGGTCATCCACCAATTCTTTCTTGTATAATGATTGTGTATTCTTCCCATCTTCTTTTGATGTTTCCTGCATCATTTAATATTTTCCCTGTAGAATCTTTCATACTGCCACTCGAGGCTTGAATTTTTTCTTCATTTCCTTAAGCTTGAGAAACATAGAGCGTGTTCTTCCCTTTTGGTTTTCTGCCTCCAGCTCCTTGCACATGTCATTATAATATTTGTTTTTGTCTTCTTGAGCTGCCTTCTGAAATCTTCTGTTTAGTTCCTTAACTTCCTCATGTCTTCCTTTTGCTTTAGCTGCTCAATGTTCGAGGGCAAGGTCCAGTGTCTCTTC
>VMDO01011197.1:25158-68121 GCA_007922755.1 Pedetes capensis
TTTTTAAGAACTTTTTGCTTCCTTCTTGAATGATATCTTTTATGTCATGCCACAACTCTTCTGGTCTCCTATCATTTGTGTCTAATGCATTAAACCTATTTTTGAGGTGGTCTCTGAACTCAGGTGGGATATACTCAAGGTCATACTGTGGCTCTCATATACTTGTTCTAATTTTCTTCAGCTTCAGTTTGAACTTGCATATGAGAAGTTGATGGTTTGATCCACAGTCAGCACCTGGTCTTGTTTTGACATTTTGTACAGAGCTTTTCCATCGTCTCTTTCCACATATGTAGTCAATTTGATTCCTGTATGTTCCATCTGGTGAAGTCTCTGTGTATAGTCTCCGTTTATGATGTTGAAAAAAATGTATTTGCAATGAAAAGGTCATTGGTCTGACAAAATTCTATCATGTGATCTCCAGCTTCATTTCTGTCACCAAGACCATAGTTTTCAACTACTGAGCCTTCTTCTATGTTTCCAACCTTTGCATTCCAGTCACCAGCGATTATCAGTATGTCTTGATTGCATGTTTGATCTATTTCAGATTGCAGAAGCTGATAAAAGTCTTCCTTTTCTTCATTTGTGGCCTTAGTGGTGGGTGCATAAATTTGAATAACAGTCACATTAACTGGCCTTCCTTGTAGGCGTATGGATATTATTCTATCACTGACAACATTGTATTTCATGAAATATCTTGAAATGTCTTTTTTGATGATGAATGCAACCCCATTTCTCTTTAGTTTATCATTCCTAGCATAGTAGACCATATGATTGTCTGACTCAAAATGGCCTATGCCGGTCCATTTTAGCTCACGGATGCCTAGAATGTCAATGTTTATGCGCTCCATTTCTCTTTTAACAATTTCTAATTTGCCTAGATTCATACTACATACATTCCATGTTCCAATTATTAATGGATGTTTACAGTTGTTTCTCCTCATTTTGAGTTGTGCCACATCAGCAAGTTGAGCACCCTGGGGCTTTACTCCATTTCCGTCATCACGGTAAACTCTACTTGGAGGAGGCAACTCTTCTCCAGTAGTCTTTTGAGTGCCTTCCAACCTGGGGGGCCTCATTTTCCGGCACTGTATCTGACAGTGTCTCTTTGCTACCCGTAGGGTTTTCAATGGTTAGTTGTTTCGGGAGTGGCTCGCCAGGTCCTACTCCCTAGTCTGTCTTAGTCTGGAAGCTCAGCTGAAAACCTGTCCGCCATGGGTAACCTTGCTCATGTCCGAGGTTACAGTGGCAGAGCTCTCAGCCTCATCGCAACACACAAGCCCCCACAGTGCAGCAAACTGACAGACATGTGGGGGATTAATAAATTAGGGTTCATTAATATGACAAAATGCTAAGTACCCATGAAAAAGAATGAAGTAGCACTATGAAATGACTTTATATGAAATGATCTCTAAGGTGTATCATTAAGTGAAGAAAGCAAAATAAAAAATAGTGCAGGTAGCATGTTATCATTTGGATAAAAACCAGAATCATAAATACATACACAGAACATCTCTGAAAAACAAACAAGAAAATGGTAACAGTGACTGCCTCTGAGGGACTAAAGAACAGGGATGGCAGGAAGACTTACTTTTCACTTTATTCTTGTGGTTTTTAAATTGTTACCATGTTAATTTACCTCATTTATTTAATACCTACTTTAAAAAGTAATTACATACATACAGAAAGAAGAAATAATGAGCAAGATATAACTTTAGTTCATGTTCTAGCTCTGAGCTATTCATTTTGTGTGCGTGTGTGTGTGTGTGTGTGTGGTGCTAGCATGGAACCCAGAGCCTTGCACATGCCAGGCAAGCATTGTGCCACTAAGCTACACCCTGAGCCCTGGTAAAACACTCTTAAACTTAGTGCCAGGCATGGTGGTGTACCCCTGTAATTCCAGCGGCTTGGGAGGCGGTGGCAGGAGGATCGCAAGTTCAAGACCAGAGGCAGTCTGCGTAACTTAGCGAGACCCTGTCTCAAAAAGTAAAAAACTGGGCTGAGGGTGCAGCTTAGTGGTCCAGTACTTGCAAAGCATGCAAGCACGAGGCCCTGGGTTCAACCCCCAGTACTGCAAAAAAAAAACACTCTTAAACCTAACAATCATGTTGGTCTCTTCCACAGGGTTTTGTTCACTTATTAAGAAGGTCCCTTACTAAACAACAAACTTAAATATTATATTGTCCTTATTTCAATTTTAGAGGACCATTAAAAGTCTTCTATCAGTCAGCAGATAATATTTGACCAATCAAAGAAACAAGATGACTTACCTGAGGGCAGATGTTCCTGTAATAACTCTCTATTGAAAGAGACTGCTGGGGACAAGCAGCCAAAATCTTTGCAATCAAGTCACACTTCTTCCAGTCAGCAGCTGTTGCTTCAGCATCACTCCCACCAGCTGCCCCAGCTGTCACAATGGAGAGAGACATCAAACACTCAGCATAGGATCCCAGGTGACAAATCTGCCTTAGAATTTATAGTAAAGTGTTTTTTTTCTGTATTGGAAATTATTTCTTCTATAAGATAATCTGCCCCTCTGTGTTTTCCTTTTGATGCTGGCTTCTGGGAAGTTTGAGAAAAAAGATAAGACTTAATCATTGTAATGATATTTATTCATGTGACTTGAATACTAGTTTCTTGGTATTTATTGCTATTACTACTGTTATTATAATGTCTCTTTATATGTATGATTTCATTTAAAGTGCTTTAGCCAGTTAAGCACAGTGGCTCATGCTTGCAATCCCAGTGACTCTGGAGGCAGAGGCAGAGGCAGGAGGATCACACGTTCAAAGCCAGAGGCAGCCTATGTAACTGAGCGAGATCCTGTCTTAAGGTAAAAAATTTAAAAATGGGCTGGAGGTGCAGCCCAGTGGTAGAGCACTTGCAAAGTATGTATGAGACCCTGGGTTCAAACCCTAAGTACCTCAAAAATAAAATAAAATAAAAATAAAAATAAAAAGTGCCTTAAACAACAGCCATGAGGGATCGGGTTTATATTATCATCTTAAACAGTTATAAAACTGGACAAAATATATAAATAGTGGTTTTCAGACACTGGATAATAGGCAGCCCAGGACACTGATCCCTGATAAGAAGGGATTAACCATGGTTTACTTGATGATTATGCTAATTTATTAGCTGGGGAGAGTTTTTAGGCCATAGCACAATAAGGGCAGCATAAACGAAGCCTAGCATCTTATTGAGTCAAGGAAACGTAGTTTAGATTTCAGGAAAACCAAAGCAGCTGGAATTTTCAGGGCAAAATACCATAAAGAAAGTTAAACAGAGAGAGAAAGCTGCAGAAATTTGCAGAGGGCACCTCTATCAAATCTTTGGTGGAGTATGATTTGTGGATGTGTGTGAGGAAAATACCCAGAGCTAAGGAAAGAACCAAGTGAAAGGAGTCAGTGGAACACTCCTAAAAGTTCAAGAAGAGTTGAGAATAGTCTGTTCCCACTTGCCATCATGGAAAGACCTCCTATGACTAAGGATATCAAATTGTTAGGGTATGGACCTAAATTGTCCCCCAAAGGTCATATCACTTAGTCTCCAGCTGGTGGTGCTGTCCTGGGAGGTTGTGGAACTTTGGGAGGAACATCTTTGGCAAAATTAGCCCCTTGGGGGCGGGTTTTTGGAGGTTCCCCTCCCTAAACTTGAGGCTTAGCTCTCCTTCTCTGTTCCTGTGAGGTCATCTTTCACAGGAACTGCAACCACTGCAGTTACTGCCATGTTTGAGAAATTTTCAAAAGTGGTCAAAACTATAAACAAACAAAAAACAAACTATAGGTTGGGGCTGGGCATGATGGTACACATCTGTAATCCTAGCACCTGGGAAGCTAAAGCAGGATGAATAAACATGAGCCTGGGCTACATAGTGAGACCTCATCTCAACAAACAAACAAACAAACAAAAACCCTGACCTAAATACTTTTTCAGAGATTGTTTTTTTGTTGTTTTTTGAGACAGTGTCTTGCTATGTTACGCAGGCTGGTCTCAAACTCCTGGGCTCAAACAATCTTCCTGCCTCAGTCTCCCAATTAGCCTGGAATCCAGGTGCACACTTACACCTGGCAAGACTTTTTCAGAAAGCCTAGTGTGGTGGCACACACCTGTAATCCTAGCACTTGGGAGGCTGAGACAGGAAGAATGCAAGTTTGAAGCCAACCAGGGCTACACAAGGAGACCCTGTCTCAAAACAGAACCAAAAGCTAAAAACATTCATTTCCAGTAGACCCAAGAAATATTAAAGCAAGTGTTGTTAGGTGCCATTGAGTCGGTATCCAACTCATAGCGACCCTAAGTACAACAGGCAAAACACTGTTAGTGCTTCTCTGCTATTCATAACATTTTCAATAATTGATTGTTTTTTGGGAATGGATTGCCAGGTCCTTCTCCCAAGCCTACAGCACCTGGTGTTCATAAGCAGTCTCCCATCCAAGTACTAACCAGGCCTGACCCTGCTTAGCTTCCAAGACCTGACACCACAGTGGTACGGCAGCTACAGGCCTAAAGTAAGTGTAGGCAGAGGGAAACATGAATAGGAATCTGGATCTACACAAAAAAATTTAAGAGCACCAGAAATGGCAGATATGAGAAAAAACAAGATAAAAATACATAACAAGTACATATATGCATAAGTTGGAGACAAAAAAACTCATAGAAAAATAGGAACCTAATTTGCTTGTAACAGCTCTCCAATCTGCATGCCTTTGTGTGAAGTCTAACTCCTTTATCTTCACTTTTTATGCTGCTAGGACTTGAACCTAGGGGCCTATGCATGGCAAGCAAGCACTCTACAACTAAACTACATCCCCACACCTCAACCAGGTTTTAAAGGCAAAGGCTGAAGAGCAGCAATCAACCTCAGACTCTGACTGAAATGAAAATGGATACCGAAGTAACAGAAATATATTATTTCTTACCACCTGCTCCTTCCAAAATGCCCCGGACTACTGCTTGAACACCACTGGGTCTCATTAACCTTTCAGAAAGCAGCTGTCCGCACAGACGCCGAAGCCATGCTGGGGCCCGACACCTAAGCTGTGCCTTTACATCTGTGTAGGACTAACAAAAAGAAGAGATAAATTATGAATGCCAATGAAACAGATATGACATTTCAAACCCAGAAATAGACAGACACATCAGTGAGTAAAATGTAGAACTTGGCAGCACAAAGTTAATGTGATGAAACTGAATGCAGTCCTTTTAATCAAAACTATGAAATCTAGCTTCCAATGAAGTGGTTTGTCTTTGTTTGTTTGTTTGGTGTTTTGAGACAGAGTCTTGCTGTGTAGCCCAGGCTGGCCTGGAACTTGCATTGATCCTCCTGCCTCTGCCTCCCAAGTGCTAGAATTACAGGTGTGCACCACCACACCTGGCTTCAAAGAGGAGTCTTATGAATGTTACTTGCCACTATGAGGGCAGTTCATAATAGTGAGGGAGCACGCCAGACCCTGCCTCCATGATCTTAAGACACTTTGATTTCTGTGACAGACCAGTTTCAAGAAAGAGTTGGATTTCTTCAATACCTCCTTTTTTGAGAATCTGTGAAGGCAATATGAATAAAACAAACTTGGTGTACTTATTATGAGCTAGAACGTAACTATATAAGCATCAGATGCTGGGTATTGTGGCACAAACCTATAATCCCAGGACTTGGGAAAAAGAGGCAGGAGGATCATGAGTTCAAGGCTAGCCTGGGCTACAGAGTGAGTTCAAGGCCACCCTGAGATATATAATGAGATTCTGTCTCAAAAAAAAAAAAAAAGTGACAGATATTTAAGCCTAACTTGCCTGTCCTCTCTGTTTTGTTTAAGGAAGAATAACCATAATTACCATTTATTAAGGGGGTTATAATGTGCCAGGCACTATGCTAAGTATGTACCACATAGTCTCAAAAGGGACTTAAAAAGAAAGCACTGCTATTATTCCTATTTTAAGGAATAGAAATGTTTACAGATTCATATACCTGCATGCTGGGGTTAAATTCAGCTGTTCCTAACCCAGGGCCTCTGCTTTTCACTATGCTCTAATGACACGTTTGGTTTCTTCAGGCAAATTATGAACTCATTCACAGAAATGGAGTATAAGGTCAAAGAGACCTGATGGAAGGCTATAGCAACAGCCTAGGGATGAGATCAAAACAACTCAACTAGGAAATCTTTTTACACTCAACTTCAGCTGGTCCTATAGCCAATTCCTTTAGCCTCTTACTCTTTACACATCTACCTTCATATTTAATATTAAGGGACTAAAAGCAAACAGACAATTCCATCTATATCACCAAATTAAATGGATTCAGATAAAAAAAAAATTGTTTTTTTTTTTTTTGAGATTGGGTCTTGCTATGTAGCCCAGGTTGGCCTAGAATTCACTATGTAGACCAGGCTGGCCTCAAACTCATGATCCTCCTGCTTCAGTCTCCTGAGTGCTAGGATTACAGGCATGTGCCACCACACCCAGCTAAATAATACTTATTATTATTTTCAGTACTGGTGTGTTGAACCCAGGGCCTTGCTCATGCTAGGCAAGTCCTCTACCACTGAGCTGCACCCCCTAGACCCTACTTTTCAAATTTTAGGACAAGGCGTCACTAAGATGTGCAGGCTGCCTCTTACCTTGAACTTGAGATCCTTCTGCTTCACCTCTCCTGAGCTGCTGGGATTACAGATGAGTGTCACATCATCTGGCTAAATAATTATTTTTAAGGAAAAAAAAAGAAACTAAGCCAGGAGTAGTAGGACACACCTATAATCCTAGCTCTTGGAAGGCTGAGGCAGGAAGATTTCAAGTTCAAAACCAGCTTGAGCTACTGTCTCAAAAAACACACATAACAACCACAAAAACCATCTTAGGCTTAGTAAAATATATATTATAGTAGAATGTTTTTCAAATAAAGGAGCTACGAATAGAAAGAATAATAGCTGTAGTTTAATTTCCCACACACATAAAACTGCCATAAACCTTAAAAAATCAATTACAATAATCTTGGGAAAGTGTCCATCATTCCATTAAAGAAAAGGTCTTTAACATTATCCTGAGGGTCAGTGTCACTTAGTTTTATAAAAACCATTTAATGATCTGATAGATGAAGTAAGGCTCAAACAGATGCTTAAACAGGGAACTAAAGTCATCTAACTTTCCAGAAGACGACAGCATACCACACACATTCATTAACAATTCACCCATGAGAATCCCAAAACCTAAATACCTGGGGAGGTCCTCCCTGAAGGATAAGTAATTCCCGAACTGCTAATGGTTGATATACTTGATCCAAGATGTCTTTCAATGCCCCCCTGGACAGGGTTCTTTCCTCTTCAGTTAAAATCTAAAAGAAATATGCACTTGGCTTTAGTGGAACACACACCAGGCAGGGAATAGAAGGTAATGTTTTAGAACACCAAACAAAGTTGCTTGTGAGGGGAGAGGAAAGGAAGCTACCATCCCCTCTTGATTTCCTTTCACATAGAGAAGGCAGTATGAAAACTCTCCTGGCCCTCTCTCCATCTCTCATTCACTCCATTTTTGGACACATGTAGCTTACTTTACTGGTAAGTGTGGAACACATTCGCTTACCAGTGGGTCTTGGCTTACACTGCTCAGCTTGTTCCTCTTCTGTCTCTGAGAGTGGGCATATATTCTGTTCTGCTCTGCTTTGCAGAGTAGAGGCATATCCCCACCATGGGGCAGAAAGCACTACAGTTTTCCAGTGCTCCTAAAACTAGGTGAGTAGTAAGTGTATCTAATTCTTGAGTGTACTGTTAAGAGATTTGTCTCCATCTATGAGATAGCTCCTCCAGCTTTGCTTTTATGAGCAACAGAGGTGACATTTTGACTTTTTATCTCTCAGAAGCTAAGTAAGGTCAGGCCCAATCAGTCCTTGGATGGGAGACCGCCTGGAAATACAGGTCCTGTAGGCTTGAGAGAAAGACCTGGCAGCCCACTCCCGAAACAATCAGCCATCAAAAACCCTACGACTAGCAGTGAAGCACTGACATAGTGCTGGGCATGGCACAATGTTAGGTAGTATTTTGTTCTGTTGTACATAGGGTCACTATGAGTCAAGCCTGACTTGATGGCACCTAACAACTCTATTAACTGTACTTTTCATTCACTAAGAACACAGCCAGCAAAGAGGGGTACTATTTTAGGGTACCTTTAAAACCCCAACAGTACTATTCTCCTTTGGTAATTACCATTCACAGTCAGTCAGGGTCTTGCCTATTATTATTTAGCACAATGATAAGCAAGTGCTACTCAGAGCAGGAATTATTGGTGGGAACTGTCTATCCTCCTAATAAACAGTCATTGGGTTTACCACTTTTCTACTTGGCTTTTTTCTGTGTGTCCCTTTTCTTTTCTCCCTCCTACCTGAGACCCCAGGGGCATAGCACAGCTGTAGTAACAGTAATAAGACTTGTTGCCAGGTGTGGTGGTACACACCTGTAATCTCAGCACTCAGGAGGCTGATGCAGGAGGACTGGCATGAGTTCAAAGCCAGCTGGGCTACACAGAAAGTTCTAGGCCAGCCTGGGCTACACAGCAAGACTGTGTCTCAAAAAACAAAACAACAACAACAACAAGAAGCTGTGTTGATACAGATCTTCCTCCCTCTGGGAAGTGTAAACCATTGGCACTGCTACAACTACCCCATCTACATCACCCTGAAGTAAAAAAGCATGGTGCTCTACTCTGGGTCACTGGAGGAGTTCATAGTTCAGTGTTACTGCTTGGATGATAGTGGCTTTTAAGCCAATCTTTAGGAACAGGCAGGAGAGAAAATTAAAATTAAACAAACAGAAAAGGAACAAGCACAAGAGACACGGGCAGGTAAAAGAAGTGAGGGCATGATGAGACCTAGATGTGGTGGTTTGGAATCACCCTGCATGCAAGCCACCTTGATCCTTGATACATTTATATCTTATCATCTTCTTCTGGCTAGTACTGACATTGATACTGATAGTCCCATATGGGGAGGACACAGTGGGCCCTGATATGTCACACTTGTAAGTCTTATCTGTCCGATCAATGTGTGAATTATTTGAAGGAAAAGACCAAACCTTATACTTCTGTGCCTTCCACAGCAACTCTTGTGGTCCAGGCACTCAGCTGGCACTCAACTGCTCACTGACTGAATGACAGCAAAGAACAGGCACACACTCCCAACACAAAATAACAATAAACACTGATTGATTTACACAGTGTCCCAGGAGCTGTACATCCTTTTTCTCTTTTAGTCCTCAGAAGAACTTAATGAAGAAGGCAGGAGTAGTTTAATGCTGATATTAGTAGTAATTACTTTGTGATAAGCACTTGTGGGAACTGGCTTAGGCACTTTACACAAATTATTTTTAATCTTCACAACCACTTTTCACGGCAGGTAATATTACACTCATCTTATAAAAGAGGAAAGAGCCAGGCATGGTGGCCCACACTTGAGAGCTGGTCAAAGATAGCCTGTAATAGCTGGCTCACAGAGTGACAGGAGACAGATGAAAGGGACTCACCAGGTGTACAAAGGACTAGCAAATGAAACCTCTAACCCTATAAAAAGGTTCATTTACTCACTGCATATGCTTTGGTATTCAATAGGAATTCTAGATATTCCCATCAACCCATTTCCAAAGAACTAGGAGTTGTCTTTTATGACAATCACACACAAATATATACACACTCTCTCTCTCTCTCTCAGTCTCTCAACATATGTTTACCTCTTCCACAGGTGTTGGTGGTTTTGTTTTGGTTGGACAGAATCCTAGTTGACACAGACCTGCTGCAATATCCCCAAAGTGGCGGCAGAAAATCAGGCTTCCCAGAGATGCATGCTGAGCAACATTTAGGAGAACCCTGCAGCTGGAATACAGTCTCCGGGTTGCATGAGGGGCAGCATCCAGACACACCACGTCTTGAACAACGGCACCAAACTCAGTCCTGCATCTCAAAGGGACTCCAACACCAGGCATGAGATAGGGGCAGACGCCCAAGGTGACTACAAATTGCAAAACAGATTGGAGAGTCTTCTGCTGTGAGACACTAAGGGTGTCAGGGCTCAGGGCAGGAGCAACTTCTGGAGTCCTAGGGTTAGGTTCACTTGGATTGAAATCAGCCACAAGACGAATCATGGTTTCCTTCAAGCACAACAGCAGCAACAAGATTTGAGAGGTAAAACTCCATGTAATGTCCACAGAGTTTTGTGGCCATTCTATCTTATTAGCAATTTCATCTCTTAGGAATTTCAGTCTCTTCCACTGAGGATCCTTCAGAAACTTGTCCTCTAAGGCAGACAGGTTAGATTTTAAAGTAGCCAATAAGACATCATGTTTTGTGATCTGTAGTGAACTTGAATCTGATCCTGTTGAATAATGACAAAAAAAGGAGATTATATACCAGGAAAACAAACTGTACTTCTCTCTGTGTAGAATACATTACCCATTCCAGCCAGGGAACTGGGTGTTGAGGGAGGGAAAAATAGGGGGCACATGAGATTCTTAGGGAGATGAAACATTATTTATTTATTTATTTATTTTGTTTTCTTCTCTGGAGCTGGAGATGAAACTCAGGGTTTTGGTCATGCTACACAAGTGCTCAACCTCTAGTCTCAAAACTGAAAAAACTGTATGATACTATAATGGTAGATGTATGACATTATGTATATGTCCAAATTCAGAACTGCATACCACTAAGAGAGAACCGTAATATAACCTATAGACTAAAGTTAGTAACAATATATAAATACTGGTTCATCAACTGTAGTAAATGATCACACTAATGTAAAATGTTAATAAGAGAAACTGGGATTAGGGTGAATAAGGGAATATATATATATACACACACACACATATGTATGTATGTATATGTATGTGTGTGTGTGTGTGTGTGTGTGTGTATACATTTTTTTTTTTAATTTCCCAAAGCAAGTAGTGGCAATCTCTAGGTAATGAGATTAAGGTACTTTTAATTTTCTTCTTTTGGTTTCTTTATATTTTTCTAACTTAACAACAACTTTTTCTATAGTGGCCATTAAATGCTTCTATAAAAAGTAACATTGCCCATTAAACATAATGAGAATCAAGAGAATCAAGCCAGGTGTCATGGTGCACAGCTATAATCCTAGCAACTCAGGAGGCTAAAGCAGGAAGACCTCAAGTTCAAGGCCAGAAGCAGCCTGCATACCTTAGCAAGACCCTGTATCAAAATAAAAAATAAAAAAGGGGCTGGGGGTACAGCCCTGTGGTAGAGGCTCATGCACAAGGCCCTGGGTTAAATCCCCAAGTTATGCTAAAAAAAAAAAAAAAAAAAGGGAATCAGATTGATAAACTATAATTTTGCAATACTTCTCTAGGACTATCCAGAGCAAGTATTCTGACCCGTGAGCATTAAAATCTGGTTCCTTCAGCTATTACATACCTAAGTAAGAAATGAGTGCTCTCAAAGCTTGTTGCCACTATCAATATCACTAACTGATCTCTACATAACTTCCTATGACTTTATAAAATCTCTGCATCCAAACATGGGACAAAGAGAAAGTGATTCTAAACAAAAGCTTAGTGAATTTCTTACTAGAGCCTCCTTAATAAAGTAGTCTTCTCTGCCCTCTAGTGGTGATAAAAATAAAATCTATGGCACTTGAAAATGCTGGCATTTCCTTAAAGGAGCAACTCTCTCTTCTGTTGTTGTTAGGTGCCATAGAGTCGGGTATGACTCATAGCAACCCTCATAGGGTTTTCGATGGCTGACTGTATCGGGATTGCTTTGGGGAGTGGACTGCCACATTCTTCTCTCATTTTTTGTGGTGCTGGGGATCAAACCCAGCTCCTCAAAAAATGCACAGCAGCACTCTACCAACTGAGCTAAACCTCAGCCTCGTAACAGATATAAACACACACATATATTTTATACATATATATTAGAGAGATGGGGCTGGGATTTGGCTCAGTGGGTAGAGCGCTGCACTGCAGTCTCTGAGGTCCCGAGTTCAATTCCCAGCACCGCAAAAATGGGAGAAGGGCATGGCAATCCACTCCCAAGGCAATCCCGAAACAGTCAGCCACTGAAAACCCTATGAGGGTCCCTATGAGTCGGATACCGACCTAACAACAACAAATTAGAGAGATACAAAAAAAACTGCGATATAAAGCACATTGTACTTTCAAGCATTGTCTAGGGAGATAGCATTATACATCTAGACCAAAAGCTATTCAATATGGCAGTGTAACACAAGTGGTGAATGGATGGTATATAGGAGTAAGGATTCAAAGGAGGAGGAAGAGGATTGAGGCTGGAAGAGAATTACAGAAAGAAAAAAAAGAACAAATACCAACAGGTTCTCTTTTTTTGATGGTTTATATGTTTTTTGTTTAAGAGTCTTACTATGTAGCCCAGGCTAGCCTCAAACTCTCAATCCTTCTGTCTCCATTTCCCAAGTGCTGGGATTATAGGTGTGTGCCACCAGGCCCAGCTAGGTTTTCACTTTTGGATTCTGTTATGTTAAATGGGAGAGGGGTGTGTGTGTGTGTGTGTGTGTGTGTGTGTGTGTGTGTCCACTTGCCTGCATATTTAGACCACATTCTCTAGTAACAGACTTATTGACAATGAAGGTACCATTTTGGTTCTCATCTACTGATTCCTTTAGCTTCTTCTCATTGGTTTAGAACTGAGCCTTCAAAGACAGATAATATCTATTGCTCCCCTCCAACATCCTAATTGGCATATTCTCCTTGTTGTTAGGTGCCATTCAGTCAGGTGTGACTCATAGCAACCCTACCTACAACAGAATGAAACATGCCCTGACTCTGTGCCATGCCCAGCCTTATGTCAGTGCTTCTCTGCTCTTCATAGGGTTTCCAATGCAGATTGTTTCAAGAGTGGATTGCCAGGTCCTCCTCTCTAGCCTGCAGCACCTGATATTCCCAGGTAGTCTCCCATCCAAGGACTAACCAGGCCAACCCCGCTTAGCTTCTGAGATCAGGTGGAATTGGATGCTAGGGTACTACGGCTGCAGATTTAGTCTATTAGGGACATCTGAATACGTATTATGTACAGGTATGTACGTATGTATGTATGTATGTACGTATGTATGTATGTATGTATTTATCTATTTATTGTGGTACTGGGGGATTAAATTCAAGGTGCTCCACCACCTAGCTACATCCCCAGCTCTTTTTTATATTTTTTATTCTGAGACAAGTTCTCACTAAATTACAGTCTGTCTCTAACCTTGAACTGGAGATACTCCTGCCTCAGCGTCCCAAGTTGCTGGGATTACAGGTGTGTGCCCCCCTACATGGCTTACATTCATGTATTTTTAAAATTTTCCTTCTGCAGCTAAAATGATAAAACATAGCACAGTGGTAAAGTGTGTGCTTAGCATGCCAGCAGGCATATTCCACATTATATAACAGACTACATACAAAAAGCCTGCAGCCATACCACTGTGGCGTTGAATCCCATCAGATCTCAGAAGCTAAGCAGGGTCGGGCCTAGTTAGTACTTGGATGGGAGACTGTCTGGGAACACCAGGTGCTGTAGGCTTGGGAGACAGACCCGGCAACCCACTCCCAAAAGAACAATGTGCCATCGAAAACCCTATGAATAGCAGAGAAGGACTAACAATAGTGTTTCACTGGTGTACATAGGGTTCCTATGAGTAGGATACTGATTCGAGGGCAGCTAACAACAACATACAAAAATAGTAAATAAGCCAGGAGACAGGAGACAGGAGGATTGCAAGCTCAAGGCCAGAGGCAGCCTATGTAACTTAGCGAGACCTCGTCTCCAGATAAAAAAATAAATTAAAAATGGGGCTGGGTGTGCATCTCAGTGGTAGAGCACTTACAAATTATGACGGAGGCCTTGGGTTCAGCCCCCCAATACTGTAATAAATAAATAAATTATAATTTTATCACACTTCTTGTCGTTTTTTCACGAACAAATATTTGAGTTCTCATAAATTAAATGAATATGTAACTTTACCACATACTCTTGGAGATTAGAGAGGACCCTCTGCAAGTGAAATATATATGTGATGAAATGTATATGTGATAGACGATTACTTCTAATTTTTTGCTTATTTTCTCATTCTCAGTGGTGGTGTAGATAGTTGTAATTGCTGAACAAGTAATCTCTCCACTAGCAAATTAAAAGTGTACTTTTCAGTTTGATTTTTTTTTTCCCTTCAGTATTTGGGGGTTGAACCTAGAGCCTCACACATACTTTGCAAGTGCTCTACCGGGAAGCCGCATCCTCAAAGGTTTTTGGGTTTGTTTGTTTGTTTGTTTGTTTTTTGGTCTGGGTCTTGCTAAATTACACACGCTGTCTCTGGCCTCAAACTTAATCCTATCAGATTCGGTGGCCTCCAAAGTAAAAGGAGAATGCTAGGCTCAACCATTCTCAAAGTCCTTTTAGATTCTAAAGTGGGAAGGGCCTGTCAACTCACCACAAAAGATTAAGGGTGATGGTAAAGCCTTCCTACTGAATTGAAAATCCTTACTTTCCTCAAACTCAGGCCAGACGTCACTGCTTCCCATTTCTGGACTCCTTCGCATTTTGTACAAACGCAAGGGCCCACATTAGCCCTTGCGCCCGCAAGCGCCTCAGACCGCGCGTTACTCCTCACGGGCGCCCAACCCTCTGTGAAGGAGTTTCCACAGTCCGTACCTCACAGGAGCGCAGAATGGAAGAGGACCCGAGGCGCTCAACACTCCCTGGCACAGGGAAGCGCTCAAGAGATGTTGGCTAGTACCAGTACTCAGCGGACCCCATCCCCCCAGTGAGCTTCAGTTTCCTCAAGTTTGAAATGAGACTGCACAATGACTAAATCCTCCTCAGTGAAGGGGCGCAGGGACCGGGGAGGGCCTGAGGGGCGCACGCTGTGGGAACCAGGGTAGTCCTGGAAGACTGGTGACTCTGAGAGTCCCGGGTCCAGCCCGGCGCCGAAAAGCGTCCTCTCACCTCCCGGGCTCAGCAGTAGCTTCAAAGCTTCCAGAATCTGGTCCAGACCACACGTCTCCAGTACCCCGCTGCCCACAGAAGCCTGTCCCGGGGCCGCCATGATTGGAGTGGAACTTGCTGCTTGTGACCGGCTCAGGGACTCTAGCAGAGTAGGGCTACCGCCATGTTGAGTGTGGCAGAAGGCTCCCGACGCATTATGGGGCAGGGCACGCGGCGTGGGGCGGGGCCTACTCAGTCGGGAACGCCCCCCTACCTATAAATGTTCTTTCTGATAAATGTTCTTTCTGGTCCGCTTGTCTCCTCTGCTCCAGTGAGGAGCAAAACTTTTACAGCACAATTTTAGAAACTCAATATGATTAAATGACATGGAAAAGATAAAATAGAGCCGCGCTTGATGGCGCACGCATGTAATCCCTGCACTGGGAGGCTGAGGCAGAAAGATCGTGAGTTACAGGCCAACCTGGGCTTCACAGTGAGTTCAAGGTCAGCCTGGCTATATGAGATCCTGTCTCAAGGAGGGAGAGAAAAAGAAGAGGAAGAGGAGGGGGAGAGGAGGGGGGAGGAGGGGAGGAGGAAGAGGAGGACGAGGAGGAGGAGGAAGGAGGGAGGAGGAAGGAGAAAGGAGAAAAGAAAAATAGTTTATCATAACGTAGTTGCATGGAGTCAGATACTCGTTGTTGTTGTTAGGTGCTGTCGAGTCGGTATCCGACTCATAGTGACCCTCTGTACAACAGGGGAAACACTATTGTCAGTGCTTCTCTGCTGTTCATAGGGTTTTTCAATGGCAGATTGATTTTTGGGAGGGGGTTGCCAGGTCCTTCTCCCAAGCCTATAGCTTCTGGTGTTCCCAGGTGGTCTCCCATCCAAGTACTAACCAGGCCCGACCCTGCTTAGCTTCCGAGATCTGACGGGATCGGATGCCACAGGGCTACCGCTGCAGCAGATACTCATAGCAACCCTATATAGAACAGAACGAAACACTCCCTGATACTGTGCCATGCTCAGCACTGTCAGTGCTTCTCTGCTATTGATAGTTTTCAATGGCTGATTGTTTTCCAAGTGGGCTGCCAGATTCGGCTCCCATTTTTGCAGTGCTAGCAATTGAACCCAGGACCTCAAAGAATGCAGAGCAGCAGTCTAGCAACTGAGCTAAACCCCAGCCTTCATAAAATAATATGTATACACAATCCCTGCACTCAGTAGGCTGAGGCTGAAGAATCCCAAATTTGAGGCCAGAGGCAGGTTGTGAAATTTAGTGAGACCCTGTCTCAAAATACAGAATTTTTAAAGGGGGAGGATGGGAGGAGGATGGGACTGGGACTTAGATAAGTGGTAAAGCACATACCTAGCATGCTGGAGATCCTGAGTTCAACCAATCCTGAGTTCCCAAATAAAACGGGAACCAGAGTCTGAAAATAAATAATTCAATAGAACCAGGACAGATGTCATAGCCCTGTAATCCCAGCAATTTGGGAGGTGGAGGCAGGAGGATCCCAAATTCGAGGCTAGAGGCAGCCCGTGTAATTTACCAACACTCTGACTCAAGACAAAAAAATTAAAAAGGGGCAGTGGGTGTAGCCCAGTGGTAGAGCACTTTCTAATTATGTGCAAGGCCCTAGATTCAACCCCTCAGTACTGAAAAAAAAAAATGCAATAAAGGCGAGGCTGGAGGCTCAGCCAGTGGTAGAGCATGTGCCTAGCATGTACAAGACCCTTGATTCCAGCCCTCTAGTACTGCAAAAAAAGAAAAAAGGTCTGGTAAATTGTGGCACACACCAATAATCCCAGCTACTCTGGAGGCTGAGGCAGGGTGATTACACATTTAAGGCTAGCCTAGGCTACATAGCAACAACTTAGAGAGATCCTCTCAAAATAAAAATTATAAAGCCCTGGGTCTGTAGCTCAGTGGTGGAGTGCTTGCCCAGCATATGCAAGGTCCTGGGTTCTATCCTAGTACTGCAAAAAGAAACAACATTCAGAGCTGGGCATGGTGGCACATACCTCTCATCCCAGTATTTGGGTGGCTGAGACTGGAGGATCATGAGTTCGATGCCAGCCTGGGCTACATATTGAGACCTTATCTCATAATCCTAGGGACTCAGGAGGTGGAGAGAGGAGGATTGCAAGTTCTAGGCCAGAGGCAGCCTGCATAATTTAATGAGACCCGGTCCCAAGATAACAAATAACAAAAGGGCTGGGAGAGCAGCTCAGTGTTAGAGTGCTTGCAAAGTATACACAAGGCCCTGGGTTCAGCCTCCTAGTACTGGGAAAAAAAAAAAGGAAAAGCAGAAAAATATTCAACTAAATATTGTTGATTTATGACATTTAAATATATATATATATATATATATATATATATATATATATATATACACACACACACACACACACACACACACACACACACACACAAACCCATTATGGATATGTTGTTGTTATTGTTGTTAGGTGCCGTCAAGTCGGTATCCGACTCATAGTGACCCTCTGTACAACAGGGGAAACACTATTGTCAGTGCTTCTCTGCTGTTCATAGGGTTCTCAATGGCAGATTGATTTTTGGGAGGGGGTTGCCAGGTCCTTCTCCCAAGCCTACAGCTTCTGGTGTTCCCAGGTGGTCTCCCATCCAGGTACTAACCAGGCCCGACCCTGCTTAGCTTCCGAGATCTGACGGGATCGGATGCCACAGGGCTACCGCTGCAGGCATATTATGGATATAATGGCTACAAATGTTGCTATTGGTAGTGATAATTTTTCTTTCAGTGCTGGGCTTTGAACCCAGGGCATAGAGCAGGCACCCGAACACCAAAGTTAAGGTTTTTGAAATAGACTTAAAGTGCACATTTGTTCTATGTGCATGGTTGTTGCATTACTGGAAAATTCAGTGTGTATTAAAACCATGGCCCTCCATTGTGCTTGTGTGTAAAACAGAATGGATTTGAGAATCAAATAATTAGAAACAGCTTTTTTCCAATACTGTGGATTGAACCCAGGGCCTTGCACCTGTATGCTCTACAAGTGCTGGACCACTGAGCTGCACCTTCAGCCCTTTTTTTTTTAAACTTTTTGAGACAGGGTCTCGCTAAGTTACACAGACTGCCCCTTTGGTCTCAAACTTGCAATCCTCCTTCCTCCGCCTCCCAGGCCACTGGAATTATAGGCGTGCACCACTGCGCCTGGCAGAAACAGTTTTTTCACCTACATAAATCCTGATGGGACATTCAGAAGTTGCAAGATAAAGATGGCAGATTAAAGGCAGCCTCCATGTGACGTGGTAAAACAAAGAAGTTGGAATAGGAAGGAATGGAGTCTTTTCCACAGAAAGAAGACCTGGAGAACCACAGAAACCACAAAGGAGACTGTTAGATGGTTTCAGGTAGCAGAACAGAGCTGAAGTGAGATTGACACATCTCCAGACACGTAGGAGAGGGGAAAGGAAGTCCTCATCTGCAGAGTGGTTTGTCTTCCTGTCTGGGAGTGACACTGCAGATTGTGATCTCAAGAGAAAACCGCTCACCAAAAAGACTCCCAAATAAAACGGGAAGTGATATCCACCCCTGCAGATGCACAAATCACAAATCAGAAACACAAGAAACATGAAAAAGCAAGGCAACAGATCTCCTCCAAAAGACTGCGATTCTTTAACCACTGAATTCAAAACTATAACATGTTTGAATTGAGAATTCTCAGACCACCTCTGAGCTCCACACTAGACACAGCAGCATATACAGAGCCAGCCCCACACCTGTGTCTTGATCCCTCTTTCACCTCCTCACAGTCTCCACAGTGCACTGTGAAGGTTTTGCATTCACACATGTGGACACCCAGGCTCTGGCCACACATCCCCATGCTCTGACTGCTCACACGAAGAGCCTGTGCTCTTTCCAGTGGCAGACCAAGTAAAAAGACCCACATAGCCCTGGAGGCAGCCTCAGGGTGGTTGGGCAGGGAATCCAAGGGTCCCAGAACTTGGCGTATGCTCTGGGAGAAGGGTAAGGATTAGGGATGGGCAAATTCCCCAGACCTGGCAGATTTCTTTTTCAAGGGGAAGGGCACAAGTTTAGGTCTCAGGGATGGGCAGCTACCAGCCCATGGGTAAGGGGAGTACTAGTGTGAGATTTACAAAAAATAATAGGATCCCTAGAGCTGAGAATCCTTTATTACAAATATTATGAGGCCCAGACATCACTACTTTTTGTCTTTCAGATTCCACAAACTCAGATACCACATTTTCCTGTTGCTACTGGGAATGAACCCAGGGCCTTGCATTAGGTAAGCACTCTACAACTGAGCTACATCTCCATCCCATTATTATTATTATTAGCATAATTAGAGACAGAGTCTTGCTAAATTGCCCAGGTTCGTCTTTAACTTGTGATCCTCCTGCCATAGCCTCCCAAGTACCTTAGATTAGAAGTATGCACCATGGTACTTGGCTCACATACCACAAATTGGCATGCATAATTTCAAAAGCAATGCCATGAAGATCTCATAACAAAAAATGTCCTGAGGGGAGCAGTGGGTGCATCTTTTTTTCCCTTTATTAGTAAATGATGATAGGGTACAGAGTAATATAGCATTGGCTTTTTCCAGTATGCATCCTTTATTTTATTGTTTTTGAGACGGGGTCTCACTATGTAGACCAGGCTGTCCTTGAACTTGCATTGATCCTCTGCTTCAGCCTCTCTACTGCTGGTGTGCCTGGCTTCAGTGGGTGCATCTTAATGTTGGAGGGGGACTTGGGCCCTGGAGGCTATAGTATGAAGTAACCCTATGTCTGAAGAAGGAAATACACTCATGATTCTCCCAGCCCAGTGACTCAGGTGGGTTTTTAAGTGCCTTTTTCCTTAAAATTTGGTATTGAATTTATGGAATTCTAGTTTATAGAATTGAAATCTGGTAGCTCCTTCCTCATCTCACTCTGGACAGCTTTGTTAAAAACACAGAAGTACAGCTGAGAGACCCTCTGGAGAGTATGCCATTAAACATCCATTATGACCAATTCTTACAGGAGCTGTAGCCAGGAGGGGCTGGCTCTCTACACAGAGCCATCTGGGGATGTTCAAGATATACACTGAGGTCTGTATTCATCTTAAATGTGTTTCATTGATTTGAAGCTATCCAATAAGGAGCCTGTTATCAGGATGTGAGGGATAGCAGCTGAACATGTCACCAAAGCAGGCTGGGGATGTTGGCCTCCTATTTGCTTAACCCAGAACTAACAAGATTGGTATCATTCAATGAATATTAGGTCTGTTTTACAGGAACAGACTTCCCAATAAAAACCTCAGCAAATGAAGGCTTCTTATGGGGAAGTAACCTGGAAGGCCACATGGGATAAGCAGAGTGGTATTCCACTTTCCATAATTGGCCCCTGAATTTTTTCCCTGCTCCTAGCACCAGGGATTGAACCCAGGGCCTTGCACATGGCAGACAA
The DNA here is from genome assembly GCA_007922755.1 of Pedetes capensis. NCBI lineage: Eukaryota > Metazoa > Chordata > Mammalia > Rodentia > Pedetidae > Pedetes > Pedetes capensis. The sequence goes on from VMDO01011197.1 coordinate 45,539, forward strand.
GCTCTCTCCCACAGAGCTATATCCCCAGCCCTTACCCTATTTTTCTTTCTTACTGCTTTTGTGTCTGGTTGTGTCATATTGAAGAAATCATGGCCAAATCCAAAATCCTGAAGCTTTTCCTGTTTGAGTTTTACAATTTTAGCCTTTAAAGTCTCTAAACTGAGTGTGGTGGTACACATTCCTATAATCCCAGCACTAGGGAGACTGAGGCAGGATGAGGCCAGCCTGGGTTACATAGCGAGTTCCAAGCAAGCCTAGGGTATACAGTGAGTCTTGTTTCAAAGACAAAAATAAAGTGATCCATTGTGAGTTAACTTGTGTATGATTGGATAGAGGTAGATCCAGTTTCATCCTTTTCCATGTCATCATCCAACCTTCCCAGCCCACTGATTGAAAAGACTATCTTTTCGCTCATAGAATGGTTTTGGCACCATTATCTAACATCATTTGGCCATGTATATGAGATGTATTTCTGGGATTACTTCTCACCTTTTTATCTCAAAATATTTCAAACTCAAACAAATGAAGAATAGTATATGAACATGTATATCTTGACATTTCATTCCTTTAGCATTTCTATCCCCAAAACAAGTGCTCTCCTACAGAACCATGTCACAATCATTGCACTCAAGAATACTAATATTCAGGGCCGGGCATGGTGGCGCACGCTTGTAATTCCAGCAGCTTGGGAGGCGGAGTCAGGAGGATTGCAAGTTTGAGACCAGAGGCAGTCTGTGTAATTTAGCAAGACCCTGTCTCAAAAAGTAAAAAAGAAGGGCTGGGGGTGCAGTTCAGTGGTCCAGCACTTGCAAAGCATGCAAGCGCAAGGCCCTGGGTTCAATCCCCAGTACCACAAAAAAAAAAAAAAAAAAAAAAAAACCACCTAATATTCAGGATATTAAATGAACATATGATCCAGAAATTCCACTTCTTGGCATACTCCTAAAAGAACTGAAAGCAAGCACTCAAACAGGTTATTTGTATATCAGTGTTCATCTCAACAGTCAAAAGGTGGGAATAGCCCCAAATGAGTGGGTAAACAAAATGTCGTATGTGCGTATACATTTCAGCCCTAAAAAGGTGCTGACGTATGCTATAACGTGGATGTACCTTGAAATTACGCTAAGTAAAATAAACCAGATACAAAAAGAAAAACGCATAAGATCACTTTTATGAAATATCTAGACAGCAACAAAAATAGGTAGATATTACCAGGTGCTGTGAAGGAACAGAAATGGAGTTACTGCTTGCTAGATACAGAGTTTGTTTGCGATGATGAAAAAGATTCAGGGAGCCGGGTGCATTGGTGCATCCCTGTAATGCCAGCAGCTTGGGAGGCGGAGGCAGGAGGATCACAAGTTTGAGACCAGAGGCAGTCTGCCTAACTTAGCAAGACCCTGTCTCAAAAAGGTAAAGTAAAAAAATGGGCTAAGGGTGCAGTTCAGTGGTACAGCACTTGCAGAGTATGTAAGCTCAAGGCCCTGGGCTCAACCCCCAGTACCGGAAAAAAAAAAAAAAAAAAAAAAATTCTGGAAGTAGAGGTGATGGTTATATATTTCGAGTGCACTTAGTGTTACTGAATTGCACATTTAAAAACTAGGCGCCATAGCCAATAATCCCACCAACTTGGGAGGCGGAGTCAGGAAGATCACATGTTTGAGGTCAGATGCAGCCTGCATAATTTAGAGAGCCCTTGTCTCCAGACAAAACATAAAAGAGGCTGGGGGTGCAGTCCAGTGGCAAAGCGCTTGCAAAGTATGTGCAAGGTCCTGGTTCAACACCCTAGTACCAACCAATATAAATGAATAAATAAATACACATTTAAAAATGGTTAAATGAGGGCTGAGGGTGTGGCTCAGTGGTAGAACACTTGCCTAGCATATGCAAGGCCCTGGGTTTGATCCTCAGGATGGCAAAATAAATAAATAAAAATAAAAATTAAATTAAATTAAATTAAACAAGTACAGAGCTAGTTTGAGATGATTCCCAGTATCAGCTCTACTGACATTCTGGACTGGATAATTCCTTGTTGCATTGTAGGATGTTTAGCAGCATCTCTGCCCTTGATTTAATTAAAGTAGCACCTGCCAAGGGGCTGGGATTTAGCTCAGTTGGTAGAGCACTGCGCTGCAGTCTCTGAGGTCCCGGAGTTCAATTCCTAGCACCACAAGAATGGGAGAAGGATCTGGCAATCCACTCCCAAGGCAATCCCGAAACAGTCCACTATTGAAAACCCTGTGAGGGTCGCTATGAGTTGGACACTGACTTGACAGCCATTAACACCACCAACAAGCACCTCCCAAACATCTCCAGAAATTGCCAAACGTCCCCCTGGGGGAAGGGACCACAATCTTCCTCTGTGGAGAACCACTACCCACACCAGTATGGCCAACAGGGTGAGTGACGTTTGAAACTTTGCTTCAGCCCCTGAGCTCAGCCCACTGAGTCTCCCACTGACCTGGGAACTTTATGGGTTTCACTATATGCCACGTAGATGGATAGTCTTTGAGTAAAGTTTCATCATGAAGGTAGTTTCTCCTTCTCTGTCTCCACCAGAAGGGCTGAGAGTTCTGGAGAAGTCATTTCACCCTGAAGTGTCCTTCTCAATGCCTTCACCAACCTCATTCCCTTTACTTGCTTGGAATTCCACCGGAATCAAAACAAGTTTGACAGCAGTTTGAGAAAATTCTTTAATAAAATTTATAAAAATGTATCTTTGAGAACAGCTTGTTTTCTTTTTCCACTCCCCCCACAAAATACAAAATTATCAGCACCCACACACAGGTACACTCAAAACTACAGTGATATTCTCTAAACTGAACTATATTAGATACATCTTAAACTGTAGAAAAAAATCAAGACAATTCTCACAACTGATTGTAGATATGATTTTTTTTCTTCCCCAAATCGTTGACATTAAAGCAATATCAATGAAACTCTTCCTAGTGGTTGTCAAAAGTTGAAATTTGCATTGTGAATTAAAAGAAAAAAATATTGAAATCAAGCCTTTCCCTTCCCTCCCCTTACTTAACACCCATTAGGATTGTGTTTTCTTCCTGCTTCTAAGAAGAAAATGTGGAGTTTCTATTATCCTCAGTTTTGTATGCACACTTGGAATTGGGCAGTTTGTGCCTAAATCAGCCAGCATTTTCTGTAGGCACCATCAAAAGCAGGCACTTGTTGGGCAATCTGGGCTTCAGGTCCAAATGGATAAGGATCCCAAGTAGGAAACACATGTTGATATTCCTTCATTCTTCCTGAATTTTCAGAGATGGAAGCCAACCCATCTCCACCATCTTCACCATCAGTTTGCTAAATGGCTAGGCTCAGTGACAAGCTCTCCTGCTGTCCCCAAGCCCATCCCCTGTGTTTCCCGTCTTTGGCTGTAGCACGATAGGCACTATTCTAAGTCCCAGAATAGGTCATTCTTTTGTAAGTGGCTAGCTGGGTGCAATGGCACACACCTGTAATTCCAGCGACTAGGAAGGCAGAGGCAGGAGGATTGCAAGCTCGATACCAGAGGCAGTCTGTGTAATTTAGCGAGACTCTGTCTCAAAACGGAAAAAAATGGGCTGACGGTGCAGCTCAGTGGTACAGCACTTGCAAAGCATGCAAGTGTGAGGCCCTGGGTTCAACCCCCAATACAGGAAAAAAAAAAAAAAAATTTTAAGCAGCACCTGAAAACTCACCACCCACATTTTCTGGTTAAGTCTCCCTATATAGAACCAAACAAAGTACCCCAGAATGACATTCACATGAGAAACACTGACTCAGAACAAGGAAATGCATAGAGGCCCATTTCAAGTTAGTATTCAGGAGATTAAAAAGGAGAAACCATGATAAGTCTTTATTTTTTTTTTTCCTTTTGCGGTACTGGGGGTTGAACCCAGGGCCTTGCGTCTGCATGCTTTCTAAGTGCTGGACCACTGAGCAGCGCCCCCAGCCCCCCCCCCCCTTTTTAAAGACAGGGTCTTGCTGAGTTACACAGGCTGCTTCTAGTCACGAACTGGCGATCCTCCTGCCTCCGCCTCCTGAGTCACTTGGATTACTGGTGTGCGCCACCGTGCCTGGTGATTAGTAAAGTCTTTTTTTTTTTTTTTTTGGTGGTACTGGGGGTTGAACCCAAGGCCTCACACATGCATGCTTTGCAAGTGCTGGACCACTGAGCTGTGCCCCCAGCCCATTTTTTTACTTTTTGAGACGGGGTCTTGCTAAATTACACAGACTCTCTCTGGTCTCGAACTTGCAATCCTCCTGCCTCCGCCTCCCGAGCCACTGGGATTACAGGCATGCGCCACCACGCCCGGCTCATTAGTAAAGTCTTTAGAGCACATAATTCTCATTCAAGGCGAGTCCACATCAAGACACATGCCTCTCACCCTAAAAGGGTCCAGTAATTTCTGCATCAGAGAACTCCCACCTGGGGCAGAGTGACAGAACTCAGGAGTATAAGTGGATATTATTAGAACATGGAACACCAGTGCAGTGACGGAAGGGAATGCACAAAATTGGGGGGGTGGGAGTGGCTGGATGGAGCTGTAGCTCAGTGACTAAGCACTTGCCTAGCTTGAGCAAGCCCTTGGGTTCAGTCCCCAGGATCACTCACACTCAAACACACACACACACACACACACACACTCTCTCTCTCAGTATAGACACAACACAACAGAAGCAGGACAGACTCCTCCCCTTCCTTTTAAACATGAGAGGAAAAACTCTTAAGGAAGGAAATCTACAAGTTGCTAGTTGAACTTTCTGAGGCTAGAGTTGTTCTGTTAAAATAAGAAAATTCAGGGAGGTTTTTGGACATCATATGTAAAGAGTGATGAAATAAAAAAATTCAAGGAATAAGTCAAAACCTTCCTAACACACAGAGAATAAAGCTATAAAGGGGGGGGGGCCCACAGCTATCTAAACGCATCACAATCAGTCTCTCTTCTGATCCTCTTCTTGAGGGAAGGAGCTGAAAAACCACCAGCAACATTATCCGGCATTTCCCATGGCTCAGGTCCAAGGACCCATCTCTCTCATCCCCTAGTCATCTTCGCCACCTCCATACATGTCGGCCAGCTTCTTGAAGCGATTGCCCCACTCGTTCAGGTAGTCATAGTCCTGGTCCTGGTCTGACTCTGAGGAGTTCAGGGAGCTCAGACTAGCCGCCTCAGAACCACTTCCTTCATAGTCGAACACGAGCAGAGAGTCATAAGGGGGGGCTGTGGGGTCGCTGTCAGCAGCCTTCAGGTTCTAGAGGAGGAAGACATAGTGACTTTCAGTGAAGGAAGCAGCACATTTGTATGCACCAGTATATGTTGGAGGCAAGGTGCCTTCTCACAGTGACAAAGCAACCACAGTAAAACATCATGAAGCAGTTAACACCAATGAGGTACCTACCTTTACATAAACTGTCACAGAAAGACGGACATGATGCAATGCCGATGAAAAGTGAAGGTTACAAGAAGAAATGCCAAGTGTTTTTCCCCTAAGCCAAATAATAACTATGTAGGCAAGGGAGATACCAACCAATAAGGATGGACAGAGGCTAAAAGCAATGAGACTAGACATACTGATACATCCAGACTTGGGGCCAGAAAGGTCTGGAAAGATGAATATCAGCCTTTTGTTAGAAGTGACCTCTGAGGAATCGTCTTTGGGATATGAAGGAAGGACTTGCATGTTCTTATTTACTTATTTTTTAGTTTCTTCTATTTGGTTTCTAAAGACAGAGTCTCACTATGTACCATAGCCTGGCCTTGAACTCATGATCCGCCTGCCTCAGCCTCTTGAGTGCTGAGATGACAGACGTGCACCACCACATCTAGCTTTTGCGTGTTCTTTTCATTATACACATTTTCATAGTTTATGTGTGTGTGTTTGTGGTGTTCTTTTTTTTTCCCTCACCCCCTAGTGCTGGGGATCAAACTATGCAAGCATCAAACATGCTAGGCAAGTGCTCTACCACAAAGCTACATCACAAGCCCCATGATTTATATTTCAACAATATCAAGCATATTATAGTTAAAAAAAAAAAAACCTACAAATAAATGTGATGAAAAGTAAATGGAAGAAAGGATCCGCATCTAGATGTATCTAGAAAGGATGTTGAAACTGGCCCTTCCTATTCTCCAAGAGTGGCTAGAATGGATATGGTTTGGTCACTTCTCATATTACCATGCCTTGTATAGTCCTTGGTGACAATAACTCACGTAGGAAGCTAAAGCAAAACCAGCCTCCATCACAAAGACTGAAGGCTACTAGACTAGCAAGCAAGTCCTGAAAATAATGTTAATGACTGAGCAAATCATCAGGTGACAGTTTAAGGAAATACACCCTGTTGGACTATTCTCTTCCTGGGTCCTTTGATCTTACTTACTTCATCAATAAAGTTCCCAATTTCATCAGGATTGGCGGGACGGGGACGATACTGGGGCACACTCAGGAGGGTTGGTGCTACGTCATTGCGAGTCACTTCTGGCCGAGCATCCAGGCCTCTGTGCAACTGGCTCAAGTCAAAGTCCTTTGCAGAAAAAGACAGAAGTATGACAGAGTCAAAAAATATATATACAAACACGCAGCACTGTATTTGCTCTGGAGAATGCCTTAACTGTCTGATATTTACCAGGATGTGCACAACTTAATCCGAAATGACCCTTCCTTCCTTCCATCTTGCCTTCCTTTCCTTCCTTTCTTCCTGTCTTTCTTTTCTTGTTTTGTTGAGACAATATCTTGATATGTAGCCCAGGCTCACCTTGAACTTACAATCCTCCTGCCTCAGCCTCCCAAATAAATGGTGAGAATAGAGGTGTGCAGCACCACCATCATGCCCAGCTAAATGTAAGTTTTCAAACTGAGAGTCACCCAACTAGTACTAGAAGAAAATAGAGCCCCACACCAGAAGTACTTGGGGGTATAGGCATAAAGTGCTTTGTCTTACTAATTTCCACACGACTGATTATTAGGTTATTACTTGGCAAGTATTCACTCCTGCCCCACCCTAGTGCAGAGAGAATACAATCCAATGTTGAATCTGGTCACGTGACTTGCTTTAGGCCATGAGACACCTGGCAAAGCCCTGAAAGGCACTGACTTGCTGGTACCGAGAGGATGAGATTCATGTGGAGCAGAGCTGGACACAGCTCGAAGTTTAGGAGGTTCAGTGAAACTCTTCCTAAAGTAGCTGAGCCCCAGCCAACCCACAGATCTCCTGAGCCTCACCAAGGTCAGCTCTCACTCCACTCAACCCACAAATGCCTCAGAAAGACGTGCTGCTTGCTGTGGCCACTGAGCTCCTGGGGTTGTTTGCTATATTGTAGTACAGTGGCCACTGCTCACTGGCACAGTGTATCTGGTATCCCCTACTAGACTTTTATTCTTTTTATTTATTTGCAGCACTGAGGGGCTGAACCCAGGGCTATAGGCATGCTTTGCAAGCCCCCTACCACTGAGCTGCACCCCCAACCCATTTTTTACTCTTCGAGGTCAGGGTCTCACTAAGTTATGCATGCTGCCCTCTGGCCTCAAACTTCTGATCTTCCTGCCTCCACCCCCTGAGTTTCAGGGATCACAAGTATGCATCACCACACCCATTGTCCCTATTAGACATAAAAGTATCTTGAAATCTGAAACTCTCAAGTAACACAAGTTAAGTAAGACTATTTCCAAAATTTAGGGAAAATGTTGTTAGGTGCTGTCGAGTCGGTATCCGACTCATAGCAACCCTACGTACGACAGGCGAAACACTATTGTTAGTGCTTCTCTGCTATTCATAGGGCTTTCAATGGTAGATTGATTGGGAGTGGGTTGCCAGGTCCACCTCTCAAGCCTACAGCACCTGGTGTTCCCAGGTGGTCTCCCATCCACATACTAACCAGGCCTGACCCTGCTTAGCTTCTGAGATCTGACGGGATCAGATGCCACAGGGCTACAGCTGCAGGCAGGGAAAATATAGAGGGCCTAAAAATGTAATATCCACAAAAAGAAACAAAACAAAACAAAACAAATCAGTTTTGCCTAGCTAAAAACTTGAGAGAAAAAAAAAAAACAACAACTAGAGCAGCTGCAGCTGGGCACACTGGCTCATGCCTGTAATCTCAGCAATTTGGGAGGTGGAGAGACAGGAGGATTATAAATTTGAGGCCAGAAGCAGCCTGTGTAACTTAGCTAGACCTTGTTTCAAGATAAAAAACAAAAAAATAGGCTGGAATGTACATCAAAAGTAAATAAGAATTATTTCTACTGCAAAATAAAAAAATTGGGCTGGGAAGTGAAGGTCAGTGGTAGAGCAAAGGAGGTGGGAGGCCCTGGGTTCAGTCCCCAAATACTAAATAAATACATAAATACTCAATTGCTCTATGATAACTTCTTCAAATTAACTTTAATGGTAATTTGATTGAAGTTCATGTCCTAAGAAAAGCACTGAGGAGTGTGCAGGTGCTAGAGGACAATAACCTGTTTTCACTGCTTCCTAGCTGTGTGACCTGGGGCCAGTCACCCAACTGTTCTCTGCCTCAGTTCTCATTGGGGTACACTATAGTAAGTGATCAATAAACATTAACTGTGTTGCACCTTAAAAAATACAGAGGAATTTCAAATGTCTGCCTTCTCCTAACTACTGCTTTTTCCAAATAAAGAGATCACCACTAAAGTCTTAACCAATTTTTTTTTCTTTTTGCGGTACTGGGGGGTTGAACCTGGGGCCATTGCGCTTGCATGCTTTGCAAGTGCTATATCATTGAGCTGCACCCTCAGCCCCCCCCCCCCCTTATTTAAATTTTGAGACAGAGTCTCACTAAATTACACAGACTTCCTCTGGTCTTGAACTTGCGATCCTCCTGCTTCTGCCTCCTGAGTTGCCTGGGATTACAGGTATGCGCCATTGCGCCTGGTTCCCTCTTAACATTTTTTAAACCCACCTGGTCCTCTTCGCCACCTCCTTCTTCATCATAGTAGTAAACGTTGTCCCGGGTGTCGTCTTCCGGGGGTAGTAGGGGCTCTTTGACAACCCCTCTTCTCCGCACAAACAGCAGGAGCAGCAGAATCAGGACTGGAATGGGGAGAGAGGATGAGAGGCACAGGCAAGGTAGGCCAAAGGAAGCAAGTGTCACGTGCCAGACCAATGCCACCTTGCAGGTGAACAGCCACCAGCCACCTCTGAAAACACTTGCAATCAATCCACATGACCCTTACATCCCTAAAGTTAGTATCTGCCATACAGCACAGTGGACAATGATACCTGAGTTCAAGGGCGGTCTTTCACTTTCAGATAGATCTTAAAGCCACTCATTGTCATTTTCCCAAATGTGAGGCAAAGTGTTCCAGGCAGCCGAAACAGTAGGGGCAAAAGCCCTGAGGTAGGAGAGTGCTTGTTGTGATTGAGGGAAGGTGAGGGAGTGTGGCCGAAGTACACAAGAGGTCAGGGATAGAAGGGATGTGTGGGCCAGTGTAAGGACTTCAGGCTGATTCTGAGTGAGTTGGAGCCGTTGCAGGCCTGTAAGCAGGGCTGCTGGTAGGCCCAAATGTGACTAGTGAATGCCTATTACTGTTAGCTAGTCTGGGTGGTAGGACGCAGACTACAAAATCCTCATCTCAAAATAAAATTGTTTAAGCAAGCTCTAAACTGTTTAATTCCAAAGTTTTGATCTGATCTGGGGATCAATTTTTTTAACTTAAAAGACAATAATATATTACCTATTGTGAACGAGAAAACATAGGATTCTGTGCATTTTCCTTATAGGCATAAATGCCTAAATACTTATACATTACACTTTACCGAGGCATTATCCCATTGAAAAAAGGGGTTGCGTTAAACATGAAGACTTTTTATTTTATGCCATTTTATGTTAATTATTTTTTGTAGTGCTAAGGAATGAACTCAAGTCCTTCCACATATTAGGCAAGCACTCTACCACTGAGCTACATACAGCCCCAGATCTATTTTGTTAAATCCTCCTGCCTCAGCCTCCTGAGTGCTGGGAATACAGACATGGGCCACCATGCCAGGTCAGGAAGACATCTTACCTGTACTCAGCAAACCTATTATTTCTGAGGTAGAAAGATGCCACAGCCTCTATTCAAATAAACAACATAATTCTCTTGTTCCTCGTTCATCAACAGAAACACTAAACATTCACTGCTTGGGCCTGCCCTATCCCTGTCCTGGGAGTGTGGTGCTGAACAAGACACTGCAAGCTACAAACAGTCCATATCCATGCAGAGGGGAGAACAGCTTATGGCTTCCAAAGGGATATTCCTAATTAGCTGCACCAGAAACCCAGTAGTACCCCAGTGTCTCACCCAAAGCCTGGTACACAGTCAACAACCAAATCTGTGTGGAGAACATGAAAACTTTCAGCACCCCCAGCTGACCCTCGGCACGTTTTTGCCCATAACAAGTAAGAAGTTGGAAGCTGAGCACAGTGGTGCACACCTGTAATCCCAGTAATCAGGAGGCTGAGGCAGGAGGATTACCATGAGTTTGAGGCCACCTTGGGGTGATAGAGAGTTACAGGCCAGCCTCAGCTACAGAGTGAGACTGTCTCAAAACAAACAAAACAAAACAAAACAAAAATTGTTGAGCATCTGAATCCTGGCATTGCTTCTGCTTTAAATGTCATTATCCATGGGAATCCTCAACCCTTGGCTCCAACATCTAATGAAATACAGTGGTACCTCAGTACTCAACCACAATCCATTCGGGAAAGCTGGTTGAATGCCAATCACTTTGGGTGCCAAGCACTTTTTTCCCCATAAGAAATAATGTAAGCCGGGTGCAATGGTGCACGCCTATAATCCCAGCGGCTTGGGAAGCAGAGGCAGGATGATCGAAAGTTCAAGACCAGAGGCAATCAGTGTAATTTAGCAAGACCCTGTCTCAAAAAGTAAAAAACTGGGCTGAAGGTGCAGCTCAGTGGTCCAGCACTTGCAAAGCATGCAAGTGTGAGGCCCTGAGTTCAAACCCCAGTACAAAAAAAAGAAAAGAAAAGAAATAATGTAAATGAAGAGTGAAGAGCTGAGTTTAGTGGCGTACACCTGTAGTCCTAGTGACACAGGAAGCAGAGGCAGGAGGATCACAAGCTTGAGGCCAACTATGCAGAATGTGAGCCCCCTCACCAGACATCCTAGGTAAGAATCCCCACATTACTGAGGGTCACAAGTGGTTTGTATAGGCACTCAAGCTTGGGAAGCACTGAAGGATGGAAGGCAACAAAATGGAAATACCCTGGGTCCCTTTTGATTTCATGGAGCAGCGCTGCCTTCCGATCTCTGGCCACTTACCTCTGAGATGTTCAGTAAGAGACAAGGTTCTATTTTATTTAAACCACCACACTCAAGAGTCTCTTTCTTATATCAGTTTAACTTTACCCAAACTAAAAGTCATCTCTGGGAAATAAACTTCCCCCACTTTCAAAGTCAAAGGCTGAAACACTTGGCCAGCTGCACTTACTTAACAAAGCAAGGATTCCTCCAAGAATCCCCAGAATGGCAGGAACTTGCAATCCTGCTTCAACATAATTTGCCCTCATACAGTTGGTTACAGCTCCTTCACAGTCACATACTATGACATCCAAGGTGGTCACTTGGTCTTTGTTCTGGTTATCCATGAGCTTGAGATTGATTTTGTAGTCACCCAACTCTAAGGTTTTCTTTGGCTTCAATATGAGAGACTCTTGGGCTACAAAAAGCAAAACAAATGATGGGGCCAGAGTAGGAGGAAAGAAAAACAAAAACACCAAAACTCATTCTAGAATAAAATTGTTAGGGAAATAAAGATATTCCAAAGCTGCATGAAGGAAGCAGGGCTACATGAAATTTAGACTATTTTTGTTGTTGTTAGGTGCCATCGAGTTGGGTCCAACTCACAGCGACCCTAACAGAATGAAACACTCCCAGACACTGTGCCATGCCCGCATGGTGCCGGTGCTTCTGTGCTGATCATAGGGTCTTCAATGGCTGACTGTTTCAGGAGTGGGCTGCAAGTTCTTCTCCCATTTTTGTGGTGATGGGGATCAAACCCAGGGCCTCAGAACATACTGGGCTAAACCACTGGGAAAAACCACTGGGCAATGTCACAAAGTTAGATGCCAGGAAGGGAAAGAGACCTTTGGTGCAATGCCTGAAATACAGAAGGGAGCGGGAACAAGTATCCAAGGAAAGGGAAGGAAGGCATCTAGAATTGGAAGGGAAATTCAGAAGCAGAGAAGGCAGCAGGAAAAGCACAGTAGGTAAAGCCATTTCCTGAAATTAAGCTCTAGTTCCCACCTGGGTCATTGTATTCAATGGACCAGTTGACACTGGCCCCATGGGTTAGTTCTGCTGTGAAGGGAGACGTATTAGGCGGAAGGTCTGGATCGTAGATGTTGATGATGTGGGGCTGTGGATCCCTCTGGCAGAAGTGCATGCTCCGAGGTTCTGGGATGGGAGCATTGTCATTCACATCAGAGAGGAACAGGAGAAGAGTACCTGTTCCAGTGGCAATCGGAGAACCTAAGAGAAAATACAGAGGAAGTGGCATGCTCAGGAATGTTAATGACCCCTCTCCACCCCTCAGCAGGCCAAATCTTGTTCTGGTTTGTTAGAGATCCACTGCCAAAGCCACACTACCGACAGAACCTCTGTCCTATCAGTCCCAGCCTCTCACTGCCACCTGGGCAGCTTTCTGACAAGCTCGTTTTCCATTTTGTGAACAACTATTTAGGTTAGCCTCACACCAAGGACACCTTCCTTCTTCCTTGCATAACTTTAGTTATTCATTAAATTTTAACTACTCCAAGAAGTCGTCATAACCCGTCTCCCCGCTCCTCATCAGTTCCCCTTTTTTCTTTCTTTCTTCTTTTCTGCAGTACTGGGCAATGCTGAACCCAGGGTCTAAGTGATCTATCACTGAGATGCACCTTCAACCTCTTTTCTACTTTTTAAATTTAGACATGGGCTCACTAAGTTACATAGCTACCTCTACTCTCAAATCCGTGGTCCTCCTGCCTCGGCTGCCCACTACAGGTATAAGCCCCCACACCCAGCCAGTTCCCCCTTTTTTTGAACTTCTGTGCCACTTAAAAATCATTACTCCAAAAGACTGAGCCCCTGCCCCACTTTTGGTAGTGCTAGGGATGGAATCCAAGGCCTCATGCACGAAAGGAAAGTGCTCTACCTCTGAGGGACACCCCTAGCCCCCAAAGTTTAAATTTTAAACAAAATATGTAAGATAATGTCTTATAAAACTAAATAAACAACTATATTTCTATATGTGTATAAATATATTCAAATACACAGAAATAGTCTGGAAGGACTCACTCCTAACTAATGATAAAAGTGACAATTCTTATATAGTGTGTGCCAGACACTATTCTAGGTATGTTGACATAAATTAAAGCATTCAATCCAGATGAAGTATTATCATTTTGTCAGATAAAAGAATTGAGAGACATAAAAATTAAGTAGTAACTCCAAGGCTTTGGCCCTGGGATACAAACCCAGATTCTTGTGGGGAAGTAATGGGGTTAGATATTGAGGGATAAGTGGGAAGGAATATCTACTTGACACAAACTATTTGGATTTTTGATACCACGAATGTGATTCATTCAAGAATGAGTTGTTGTTGTTGTTGTTAGGTGCCGTCGAGTCGGTATCCGACTCATAGCAACCCTCATAGGGTTTTCAATGACTGAGTGCTTCAGGATTGCCTTAGGAGTGGATCGCCAGGCCCTTTTCCCATTTTTGCGGTGCTGGGAATTGAACTCGGGGCCTCAGAGACTGCAGCGCAGCACTCTACCCACTGAGCTAAATCTCATCCCCGAAAATGAGTTAGCTGGGTTCTAATTCCAGCAACTCTAGAGGCTGAGGCAGAAGGATCACAAATTGGAGGTCAGAGGCAGCCTGTGTAACTTAGCAAGAGCCTGTCTCAAAAGAAAGGCAGGGGCAAAGAAGGTGAGCTGGCCAAGAGGGCAAGGCAGCCATATCCCCCATAGGCATCTCTACCATTGTCAGTGGCAATGATGAGGGCTGTATATGTGCTGTTCTTCACATGTTCAAAGTCCTCCCTGTCCATCTCAGCCCGAGTAGAAATGGTGCCAGTGTCCGGATCAATCTGCAGCCAATTGGCAGTGTCCCTCCAAATCCGATACCTGAAAAGACAAGCTTTGGCTTAGAGTGGGAACAGCAAACAGAATGGAACTTCATTTGCATAGATACTTCCAATGTTTTTATTGTGAAAACTAGCAACCCTGCATAAAAGTTGCCAGAACAGTAAATGATGACCATTTATGTACCCTTCACTTAGATTTATTTACTCATCCCCCTTTATTTGTGGTGCTGGAGACTGAACCCAGGGCCTGGCACATACTACACAAGGTCTCTACCACTCAGCTAGACCTCAGCCATTGATTTACTAATTATTAAAGTTTGTTGTTGTTGTTGTTGTTAGGTGCCGTCGAGTCGGTATCCGACTCATAGCGACCCTATGTACAACAGGCGAAACACTATTGTCAGTGCTTCTCTGCTGTTCATAGGGTTTTCAATGGCAGATTGATTTTTGGGACGGGGTTGCCAGGTCTGTCTCCCAAGCCTACAGCACCTGGTGTTCCCAGGTGGTCTCCCATCCAGGTACTAACCAGGCCCGACCCTGCTTAGCTTCTGAGATCTGACGGGATTGGATGCCACAGGGCTACCGCTGCAGGCCTTATTAAAGTTTAGACACATTTATTTCTCAACCTGCATAGTGACACACACACACATAATTTCTTGTTTTGCTGAACCATTTGAGAGTAAGTTGCAGAAATGATGTTCATCAATACTTCAGATGTGTTATCCTAAGAATAAAGACCTTCTCTCATATAACCACAAATCGATTTTCAACTCAAGAAATAAAACTATGTTGTTGTTGTTGTTGTTGCTGCTTGCCGTCAAGCGAGTATCCGACTCAGCAACCCTACATACCACAGGCGAAACACTGTTGTCAGTGCTTCTCTGCTGTTCATAGGGTTTTCGATGGCAGATTGATTTTTGGGAGTGGGTTGCCGGTTTCGTCTCCCAAGCCTAAACACCTGGTGTTTACAGGTGGTCTCCCATCCAAGTACTAACCAGGCCCAACCCTGCTTAGTTTCTGAGATCTGACGGGATCGGATGCCACAGGGCTACAGCTGCAGGCATTGTTGTTGTTAGGTGCTGTCAAGTCGGTGTCCAACTCATAGCAACCCTATGTACAACAGTTGAAACAGTATTGTTACTGCTTCTCTGCTATTCATAGGGTTTTCATTGGTGGGTTTATTTTGCGGAGTGGGTTGCCAGGTCCTTCTCCCAAGCTTACAACACCTGGTGTTCCCAGGCAGTCTTCCATCCAAGTACTAATCAGGCCCCACCCCGCTTAGCTTCCAAGATCTGATGGAATTGGACACTATAGTGGTATGGCTGTAGGCAAAACTCTGATAGAAAATTATCATTAAGCCAGGCACCCTGTGACTCACGAGGCTGAGACAGGAGGGATTGCAAGTTCGCTGCCAGAGGCAGCTGGTGCAACTTAGCAAGACTGTTTCAAAATTTTTAAAAAATAAAAAATGGACTGGAGGTGCAGCTGAGTGGTAGAGCACTTGCCTAGCATGCATGAAGCCTTCCGTTTAAGCACCCCCCCTTACTACCAAAAAACAAAACAATAACAAAACTATCACTGAATATACAGTACGTATTTAAACTGTCAGTTTCTCCAAAAACATCCATTATAACAATTCCACACCCCTTTCCCAGTTTGGGGTCTAATCCATTGTCAGTAGCTAAAGTCCTCTCAATCTGGCCCAGTCCACCTAGAAATGGCACCAGTGTTCAGATTTTTCTGCAGTGATCCAATGGATTTCATGTGGCATTTGGTTAGTATGCTTCTGGTTTCATTAATTTGGAATCATTCCTTGGCCTTTCTTTTTTTCCCCTCAACACTGACCTGTGGGGGGGGAGGGCAGTACTATAGATTTGAACGCAGGGCTTCATGCATGATAGGCAAGCACTCTACTAGTGAACTGCAACCCCAGACCCTTTTTAATTTTTATTTTGAAACAGGATCTTGCTAAGTTGTGTAGGCTGCCTCTGGCCTCGAGCTGGTAATACTCTTGCCTCAACCTCCTGAATAGTTGTGATTACAGGCATGTACCATAGTGCTGGCTATGTGCTTTTTCACTGGTGATATCAACTTGGATGATTTGGATAAGGGAAGGCCACCAGATTTGTTCAGAGTAAAGGTATCTTTTTTCACTTTGTAATTAATCTACAACGAGGCAGGAGATAACTGAGAATGTCCTGTTCACCAACTAACTTTCAACCAAGGAATTTAGTATTTATGAGTTAATTCTTTCCCAAAGCAGTGCTTACTATTATCCTTTATTTTTAAAAGCAGACTCCTCCAGACTAGCTTGCCTAACTAGTACAGTAGTTCTCAAAGATGGTAATATGCCACTCCTACCTCCTGCCATGAACATCTAGAGATTTAGGCTGACACGCTGACATGAGAGTGGGTTGTACTATTGGCATCTAATGGTAGGTGCCAGGGAGGCTAAGTTTCCTTCTGTTTGTACACAGAAAAAATTATTTTATTCAGAGCTGGTTGTGGTGGTACAGACCTGTAATCCCAATGACTCAGGGGGCAGAGGCAGAAGAATTGCAAATTTGAAGCCAGAGGCAGCCTTCATAACTTAGCAAGACCCTGTTTCAAGATATATAAGACCCTGGATTTGACCCCCCACCCCCAGTAATACCAAAAAGAAAAAAAATTGCTTTATCTAAAATGTCAAGATCCTATTAAGAAATACCAGAAGCGGTTAATCAGGCAGATTGATTTTTGGGGAGTGGGTTGCCAGGTCCTTCTCCCAAGCCTGCAGCACCTGGTGTTCCCAGGCAGTCTCCCATCCAAGTACTAACCAGCCCCAACCCTGCTTAGCTCCGGAGATCTGACGGGATCAGACACCACAGTGGTACAGCTGCAGGCCTTCTGACACATAGTATTCCTCAAAAAATGGTAGTTGGTGATCCTAACACTCATGTTTCAGAGAATACTGTTTTTAGTGGCCTTCATATATATTACCGTTAATCCCCCTCAAAATCCTTCCCTTGACTCTGAACACACTTTTTTGGTTATTCTTGCCATTTTCTGAAGTAGCTCTGGAAGTCCTCTTTTGTGAGCATAGTTAGTTGAGCTATTGTGGCTGGGTCGATATCCTGAATCACTTCAAAACATTTACCTTTCACGGTCATTTTGACTTTGGGAAAGATCCAGAAGTCCCATGATGGCAGACCAGCAAATAAAATGGATGAGGATGCATCATAATGTTTTTGTTTGACAGAAATTACCATACTGGAAGTCATGTGTGACACTGGGTGGCATCATGATGGACGATGAAACTAAAGAACTCAAAAAAGCCATGCATGGTGGTGTATGTCTATAATCCCAGCACTTGGGAGGCTGAGGCAGGAGGACCAACAAGAGTTCCAGGCCAGCCTGGGCTATATAGCGAGTTCCAGGCCAGTCTGGGATACTTAGTACGACTCTGTCTCAAAAAAATCATGGGGGAAAAAAAATGAAACAAAAGAAAAGAAAGTCACTCATAAAGGAAGACTTCCAGAACTACTTTAGAAAGAGGCAAAAATGATGGAATGATTGTATTCAAAGCCATATGAGTATTCTGACAGGCATTACAGGCAATGTTTATTAGCTCAGTTGGAAGAGTGCTGCTCTGCATGCTCTGAGCTGGGATTTAGCTCAGTTGGTGGAGTGCCACTCTGCAGTCTCTGAGGTCCGGAGTTAGAGTCCCAGCACCACAAAAATGGGAGAAGGACGTGGCAATCCACTCCCGAGGCAATCCCGAAACAATCAGCCATTAAAAACCCTATGAGGGTTGCTATGGGACCTAACAACAACAACAACAACAACCAGAACAACGTGCTCTGAGGCCAATCCCCAGCACAGCAAAAAAATGGGAGAAAGACCTGGCAGTCCACTTCTGAATCAATTAGCCATTGAAAACCCTATGCATAGCAGAAGCACTGACATAGTGCTGGGCATGGCATAACGTCAGGGAGTGTTTCATTCTGTTGTACACAGGGTTCCTATGAGTTGGACTCAACCCAACAGCACCTAACAACAGCAAGCAGCAATGTGTCTTTTACTGTAATAAATTTTAAAAAATGTAAACATCTGCTGTATTTTTTCATCATACCTCATACATTGACTACCTTCCCAAAATTAGAGCATTTCAAAGCAAAGTGTTGTAGTTGGTTGGTTTGGACATGTTTTCAGCATCTGTGGCTATCATTGACACTACAAAGGTGCTTTCAAGTTTAAAAAGAGAAGAAACAGTAAGCTGCTTATAACATACCACCACGTAAACACATTAAAATAATTTTCCTACTACAAGAGCTCAAAGAGAAGAAGCATATTAAACCTTCAATAGCTGACTATGGAGGGAATGGAGAGTGAGGGGGCACCTAAAAGATAATTAAAAACATAAGCCAAACAAGAGAAGGGTCTTGTCCAGCCCAACAATGCTATCATGCCATGAAGTCAATACAGTCATGGGCTATATAACAATGTTTCAGACAACAATGAAGTACATACATAATGGTGGTCCCATAAGATTATACCAACAGTGATGCTGTAGGCAGAGTGTATGAGACTCTGTGCTGTTCCCATAATAACAAACTGGCCAAGAATGCATTTCTCAGACTGTAGCCCTGTCATTAAGTGATGCGTGACTATGTCTGTATTCCTATTTATATAAATTTAAAAAATTATAAATCCATAACAATACCTAGTTGTTGCAAGTCAACTGAGAACCCTCACACTTACGTAATCTTCTGTTCCATAAATGTGTCTGGCTCCCGGGCAGTGTAGGATGTGATTTCCAGGCCCACACCAAAGTCTTCAGGCACTTCCACTCTCTTTTCGGGAGGCACAAAAATGGGGGCTTCGTTCACATCCAGCACATCCACAGTGATGGTGGCTGTGGAGGTAGCGACAGTCACCTCAAAATGGGCCACATTTTTCACTATCACATGTAGAATGTACTGCTGCTTGGCCTCAAAATCCAAGCCCTAGAGAGCAGAAAAAATGAAGTTACAATATACCAATGGTTCTCAAACATGGCTGCTCGCTTGCTAAAGAGGACGTCAAAGCTCTGGGCTCTTTCAGACATCTGTTAACTTTGACTAAATTCAGTTAGCAATTTACCACACTTTTTAGTTTTCAAGTTCCTAGGACATTTTTGAAAAGAGCCACAGTTATGCCACTTCTAACACAGTCTAGCAAAATAGCCAAGACCAGTAGACCACATTCTCTCTCATTTGCAAAATAGGAAGGGGATTTCAAGAGGCAAATGTTCCTGGGAAAGAGCCTATCTTAAGGCTTATAGTACTTCTTCAATTTTAGACAGAGTCACTGCAAGACCTAGGCAGCTGCAGTCAGTCCAGGTCAACCAGAATCTGGGAAAGCTGTCCCACTCCCACCCTGCTAATGCTAATCGACTTATAAGAAGACACCAGGGGACAAGGGAAGGACAGCTACTAGGGTGTCAGTTTCTGCATCTTGCCAGGCACGATACAAACCTTAGCTGTTTTCAGAATGCCATCATTGCTTGCAGGGTCTGTGATGACAACAAATTGCTGCTCAGGATCGTTTAATATCTCATACACAGCCTCCCACGCTGGAGTGTTAGAGGCGTCAGCATCAGTCACTTTGAGCGTGGTGATGATGGCGTTATCCTCGTTCTCAGGCACTTGACCCTCATACTGCAGAGCAAAGGGAAAGGTGGGTCACTGATGACACACTGACACTGAGAGTGGAGCCAGGACTCAGGAGCCCACACTGGGAGATGTGACAAGGTGAGGGCAGATGATGAGCCCCAGTCCTGGAGGAAGTGCTTACTCTAGGAGCAGGCCCTCATTCCCAGCCAGTAGAGCAACCAGCCCTCTGGAGCACCCTTTTCCATGAGTACCCCAGTAGCTTCCTAAGGCCCTGGCTGCTGAGTCTCTGAGCACATGCCGGCCAAGTTGCCAACTGAGATCTTTGTCATATCCAGGCATTGTGGTTTAGCCATTACTTTGGCCCCAGCCCCTGTGGATTGTCTAGCAGTAAGCTTCATCAACAGCAAAGTTTCATGAAAGCAAAGTCTGGTCATCATACTCACCGGCTTAAAACCCTTTGACAATGTCTCCATGTGCTCAGGATAAATTCTAAAATTCTCACCCCAGCCTACGAGGTCATCTAGGATCTGCTTTATTTGGTACCCTACACTTGGGTCCTACTGGCTGTTTTCTAGCTCTTCCTATGCTTTGAGCTTTGTCTTCATTCATGGCATTTTGCACATCCAGTTCCCTCTGCTGAGAATACTTTTCTACCTTCCTGTCCCATCTTTGCCTGACCTGCTTCCAAATCTTACTGTAAATGTCATTCACTATCTTTGTAAAGGGGCTAGGATTTAGCTCAGTTGGTAGAGAGCTGCTCTGCAGTCTCTAAGGTCCCGAGTTCGATTCCCAGCACTGCACAAATGGGAGAAGGATGTGGCAACCCACTCCCAAGGCAATCCCGAAAACAGTCTGCCATTGAAAACCCTATGAGGGTCACTGTGAGTCGGACTCAACTCGACGGCACCTAACAACAACAACAATCTTTGTAAAGCCTTCTTGTAATCAGAGTAAGTTAGGAAGGTTGTCGTTGTTGTTGTTAGGTGCCATTGAGTCAGTATCCAACTCATGGCGACCCTACATACAACAGGCGAAGCACTATTGTCAGTGCTTCTCTGCTATTCATAGGGTTTTCAATGGCAGATTGCTAATTGTCTACTAATAGGTATTCTCTTCTTTACTAACTATATTGTAGGTGCCAATGATGTATCTAGCCAAACATTACATTGCCCCATTTCCCTTACAGATGACAGCTATCAATGAGACCTCAGTGAAGCTGGTAGAATGGACTGCCACAGAAATGACTTTAATGGAAGGACTTGACTCAGTACCTTTTGCTATTGCCTCCTCCCTATATGGAGCATAGACATGACTGGCTAGAGCTATGAAAGCCATCTTGGGCCACAAGGTAACATTGCAGAAAAAAGCCTTGTAGATGATGGAATAGCAATTATCCCTGTGTTTTTTGTGAAATAAGAGGGAAAAGAAGTCAACTCTACTTGTTTAAAGCACAACAGTCAAGCCTCGGTTACTACCATCAAACTGGCTTCTAATAACTCAGTAAGATTTAAAACTCTTCTATTTGGCTCTCAGAATCTTCTTCTTGAATACATTTAATATTCTTGGCATTCAATAATATCTATAAATTGCCTAACCTCTCCCTGTCTGGATTACAAACTCCATGGATTAGAATCTTTGTTAGCTTTGCTTGTGATTATATCTCTAGTGTGTAACATAGTGCCTAGTATAATCTTAGAAAATATTTGAATAATAAATGAAACCCAGTAAGACTAGCTACAAAGATGCCTACTAGCTACAAAGACTAGCTACAAAGTATGAGGGCACAGCGGGAGTGCTTTTTGCAACTTCACAGTCCTGTGCCAATGGGCCCCAGATCACGGATGGAACAAAGGTATTCAAAGAGCTGGGCATGGTGGTGTGTGCCTGTGATCCTAGTACTCAGGAGGCTGAGGCAGGTTGAGGTCAGCCTAGGCTACACAGGAAGACCCTGACTCAAAATAAATAAATAAATAAATAAATAAATAAATAAATAAATAAATAAATAAATAGAAAAGAAAAGAAGAGAAACAGAAAGCATATTCAAAGACTGTTGCTACTCTGATATGCTTGCTTCCATCATTTAAAGTTAACATTCACTAGTCTGGGAAAGAGTTTTCAATGGGTTCACCCATGAGTGGTTGTGAAAGTTAGCTCAAGAATAACAAAGGACCTCTCTTTGGAAACCATCTATGGAGCTGCAGGATTACCATGGTTGGGTTGAAGATGGGAGCATTGTCATTGACATCAAGGACTGTGATCACGGCTGTTGCAGTTGTGCTTAAGCCTTCACCTTGAAGGTCAGCAGCTTGGACCACCAGAGTATACTGTGGGAAACTCTGCAGACAGATCAAACACATCTGAGTCAGGACCAGCACCAACAGCAAACCAAGGCCCTGCCCAGCCAATTGCATTTACAGAACCTAAATATTTGACCATCTGCTTAACTGCCAGCCAGTCTGCATCTAGGCACAGAACTTCTGAGTAGCTGTTTAGATGCAAAGCTCAGACTAACACACTAACTGACCACTGGCCTCTGCAGAGCTTTGCACTGCCCATTGGATTTAACTAATATACATTTGCCTAATTTAACTACAACAATTTAACTACTGATGTACATAAAGATGTTATGATGCCTTCAACTCCTACTGAATCCTCCCGAGCCCTGTCTGACCTCTCGGTCCAGTCCAGGGGTGACCACACTGATGACCCCCGTGTCCCGGTTGATGGTGAACATATTCCGGTCAGGCAGTGTGGGATCTTGGCTGAGGATGGTGTATGCGATAGCGGCATTGTAGGTGTTCACGTCGTCATCTGCATCCGTGGCTGAGACCTGCATCACTGAGGTTCCTGGGAGCATCAAAGGAGAGGTGATG